>JAURVB010013532.1:0-81104 GCA_033002965.1 Piper betle | reverse complement strand
GACATGCCATATATGCATTGTTATCATACTATCAGATTGCTTGCCTAGTTAAATGTGAGCAGGGGATGTAGTAGTGCTAGCAGAGTGTAGAATGGGAATAGGGATCCTATGCTATACCAGATCCAGATGTCAATAGACGTCAGATTCTATGAACCTAGGAATGTTCATGATGGGCTTAGAGACCCACCGAGGCTGTCCATTGCAAAAGAGATTTGGGTGTTGACCAGGTGTCCATATTTTGCATGTCACCACATTAGTCCTGCTTTCCATTGGACGTGGTGTATATAGTGGGAAAGAACTTGAAGTATAGAGACACCAGTAAGTTAGTGGCACATGAGGATGGACCGCTGAGTGCCTTAGACAAATCCCTACAGATGAAGGATGTGGCTATGCCAATAGGGCCATTGAAGTACATGGATCATGGATGAGAGTTTCAGCAGACGGCTTGAGATGGACTACTTCTAGAAGATAGTGATGAATGAGGATGAGTAGTGAGACTCTAGGCTTGGACATAACAAAGGAAAAGACCAGGACCACCAGTGCCTCCGAGGATCAGAGTGGGGTTTAGCATAGGTTGAGCATCATCTGTGTCAGTATCATGATCCAAACCCCTCTGGATCTGACACGCTTGATTGGACGACCGGAACCGAGCTAACAACAGCCAAGCTATGGCAAAGATAGTTGTAGATTTACGATGCATATGAGTAGGATTAGATACTTCTGCTTCTAGGTAGTGCACAACTGCCGGCAGAGGTGCACGACCGCCGACCAAGTGTACAACCACCGACCGAAGGTGCACAACCGCCGATCGAGGTGCACAACCGCCGACCGAGTTGCACAACCACCGCCCGAGGCACACGACTGCCGTCCGAGATTCAATACCACTGACCGCAGATCGCATCTCACCGCCAAACTCGTGTATTGCTCATCCACCGACTGAGTAGAATAGTTAAGGCTTAGTAGCACTCAGAGTTTGAGGAACAAGGAGTAGTTACAGTGAAGTCAGCCAAAATAGAAAAGAGTTAGGAAAATTGAGGTGTTGGCTGAGACAGCATACGATCCGACCTCAAAGCGTCTCAGGTCAAGACAATGATTGCGAGAGAGCTATGAAGTCGGATCCTATGCTATCTCATCCAAATAACCTCAATTTTCCTAACTCTTTTCTATTCTGCTGACTTCACTGTAACTACTCCTTGTTCCTCAAACTCTAGTCCTACTAAACCTTAACTATTCTACTCAATCGGTGGATGAGCAATACACGGACGGCGGTAGTGCGTCTGCGGTCAGTGGTAGTGAATCTCGGACGGCGGTTGTGCGCCTCGGGCGGTGGTTGTGCAACTCGGTCGGCGGTTGTGCACCTCGATCGGCGGTTGTGCACCTCGGTCGGTGGTTGTGCACTCGGTCGGCGGTTGTGCACTCTGGTCGGCAGTTGTGCACTACCTAGAAGCAGAAGTATCTAATCCTACTCATATGCATCGTAAATCTACAACTATCTTTGCCATAGCTTGGCTGTTATTAGCTCGGTTCAGGTCGTCCAATCAAGCGTGTCTGATCCAGAGGGGTTTGGATCATGATACTGACACATATGATGGTCAACCTATGCTAAACCCCACTCTGATCTCGTAGGCACTGGTGGTCCTGGTCTTTTCCTTGTTATGTCCAAGCCTAAGTCTCACTACTCATCCTCATTCATCACTATCTTCTAGAAGTAGTCCATCTCAAGCCGTCTGCTGAAACTCTCATCTATGATCCATGTACTTCAATGGCCCTATTGGCATAACCACATCCTTCATCTGTAGGGATTTGTCTAAGGCACTCGACGGTCCATCTCATGTGCCACTAACTTACTGGTATCTCTATACTTCAAGTTCTTTCCCACTATATACACCACGTCCAATGGAAGCAGGACTGATGCGGTGACATGCAAAATATGGACACCTGGTCAACATCCAAATCTCTTTTGCAATGGACAGCCTCGGTGGGTCTCTAAGCCCATCATGACATTCCTAGATTCATAGAATCTGACGTCTATTGACATCTGGATCTGGTATAAGATAGGATCCTATTCCCATTCTACCTCTGCTAGCACTACTACATCCCCTGCTCACATTTAACTAGGCAAGCAATCTGATATTATGATAACAATGCATATATGGCATGTCAGCTTAACTAAGGCTAATTCCACACACTTCTAACAAGGTCCTGAATACACTGTTATCCAAACAACTTATCAATAAAAAAATCTGCATGTAAGGAAAATAAACAGAAACATACCTGCCAGCTGGACTTGGAGCAGTCTTTGCACACACATCACCTATAAAAGTATCATACATCTTAATCGGCCGAGAGTGGCTCTGATACCAATGTTGTAACACCCCAAATCCGGTTCACACTCGTGAACCAAACCGGCATGTTACAGGCCTCGGCGTCTTAAGATGAAGATACGATCTGTCATGAATGAATGCATGCACAAAATCCTAACATGGTACTACATGAATGCCATACAAATTAAATTTCACACCATCACAATTACGAGCAAAATCGATGAAAATTCTGAAGTAAAACTAACAGGGTCTCCCCTAAAAGTGCAATTATGGGCCCACCCTGTCAAAATAATATATATACAAATATATCAGCATGCATTAACAATCACACAACATCTCATTTACAACGTATTCATTCTGAAGCTCGGGTCTCAACCCACTACACTTCCGCTGCTCAACTCTGATCATATTTTGCATTCTATTATCGTGTCTTAGCATTTCATTCACATCATATCATCATGCTCAAACATTTACTCATGTCATTCACAATATAATAACATAATAATACAATATTAAACATTCAAAATCTAATATGTGTGTGTGTACAAGACCTCATTGCTCCTCCGTCCAAGCTGGCTCCTCCAACTCGTGATTATTACCTACATATAGTATAAAAACACGTCAGTAACAAGTGTTACTGGTCCGGAAAATAAAATAACTATAACAAACTGGCTATGAGAGCAAACTCTCATATCAAAGAAAACCATATACTTCCTCAAGAACACTCTGAAGGGCACTACTGAGGAGCCACTGGGCTGCAGACCCGGTAGCATCCCGAACTTACTGATCTGCTGCTAGTACTGTGCTGCTCTCGGCACTTCTTTCTTTAGTACTTCTCATGAAACTTTATCCTAAGCCCTCTCCTTACCTCCATATTTCTCCTGGCCTTGAGCACGAAGGCCGAGTACTCTCAGGCAGTCGCCTTTAGTACCCTTTGAACCACAAGTCTGGACATGCGCTGTACTAAACAATACCCGTAAACCTCCACGTTCTCCGGGTGCGAGGAACTCAAACGCGGAGTTGTCAGGATCCCTCGGGAATGGAACAGTCCGCTGGCACTAATCCAGAGCCCGCTTTGACTGTCACGGCATCCTCTGCATGGTACGTGCAGTCGATTTCTCCGTCTCTCGTCTCACTAAAAACGCGAAAACTACACATATATAGGGCCGGGTAGGGATTTATATAATAGGCCCGAAGGCAACTTTTGGTGGATCATGTTTTCGAAATCAACCTCGAGGGATCTCATCCTCGAGGGGTTATTAATCCGGAAAATGTTCGGTTAAATGGCCCGAGTTAAGTGGGATCCGATAAAACGCCACTTAACCCGTCCTGCAGGCAATAATTAAACATACAATAGAAAGAGTAAATCAGAGACGAGTCCTAAACGGACCTGGTAGAAGCTCCAACGTGTCATCGCGCCTAGGCGGCGAGCTCCTACTTCGTACCTACACATCAAAACTAAATACTAACGCCCGCTAACTAAATGATGGCTGATCCTTACTACTTTGAGGCCGACCTCAGGTCGTGGAACATCTGAATTGGAGCAAGGTGCAAGAAAGGAGGGGCCTTGAGGCTGGGAGAAGAGGAACATGCCTGGTTTGGTGCAGGACGGTGTCTTGGATTGCTGCTGTAAATCTCGCACATGAGGCATCCTTGCTTGCTGATTTTATCTTCTGTTGATGCTTTGTTGGGATGTTTAGATGGTGGTTCAATTAGGTGCCAAGATAATGGTTGGAGGAGAAGGACGAACCTGTGCTTGTAATTAATTGAAATGTTGTATTGTCTGTGTAATCATTTAAAATGTTGTTCTTTCTCTTGTCGGAAGCTCTGGTCGGCCTGAGCCCATATTCGACCACCATGCACTGCAACGGAATCGGGGTCAAGGAATTGACTCAGTCCAACACGAGGCCGCACCATTAAAATTACTATGTGTGTGCTTACAATTAATTAAAATGTTATATTGTCCGTATAATTATTTGAAATGTTTTATTTTCCCCAATTGGTATAATTATACGAAATTGTGTATTTTTTTTTCCAAACTGGTAGCCTTTGTCGGCACCTAATCTGAAAATGAACTCAGAAACAATGTTCTAATCTCAGAATGAACAGGGAGACCATGACTAACCTCAAAATGAATTGGGGACCACCTAATCTCAGAATGAGTTCGGAGACAACTTTCTAATATCAGCATGAACTGGGAGACCACCACTAACCTCAAAATAAATTGGGGACCACTTAATCTAAGAATGAGTTGGGGGACAAATTTCTAATCTTAGAATTAACTGGGAGACCATGACTACCTCAAAATGAATTGGGGGACCACCTAATCTTAGAATGAGCTAGGAGACAATTTTCTAATCTCAGAATGAACTGGGAGACCATGGCTTACCTCAAAATAAAATGGGGGACCACCTAATCTCAGAATGAGCTAGGAGACAATTTTCTTATCTCATAATGAACTTGGAGACCATAACTAACCTCAAAATAAATTGGGGGACCACCTAATCTTAGAATGAGCTAGGAGACAATTTTCTAATCTCAGGATGAACTGGGAGACCATGACTAATCTCAAAATGAATTGGGAGACCACCTAATCTCAAAATGAGATGGGAGACAATGTTCTAATCCCAGAATGAACTGGGAGACCATGACTAACCTCAAAATGAATTGGGCGACCATGACTAATCCCGAATTGAATTGGGAGACCACCTAATCTCAGAACGAGCTGGGAGACGATTTCTACTTTAAGAATGAACTGGGAGACCATGACTTTGGGAGACCACCTAATCTCAAGTAAGCTGGGAGACGTTTTGTAATCTCAGAATGAGTTGGGAGTCGACTTTTACTAATCTCAGAATGACCTGAGAGACAAGTTACTAATCTTAGAATTACCTGACGGATAATTACTCTTTGCTTGTGTAATAATAATAATAATAACGAGTGAAATGATAATAGGGATTATATTGACTTGTTTCATTTAATTATGCAGCTTAGTTGTTTTATCACTAATGCGGAATTGCCTCCGCAGGTGATTAGCTTTGGGGACTAAAGAATAGAAGTGTGGTTGTGGTTCTTTTACCGAACTAGGTATGGTGAATCAATAATAAAAATTGGGCTTCCTTATTATTCTCTTTTGTTATAAATGTGGCTATTGGAAACCATCCGAGACTATGGTACAGTTATTTTATATTTTAGAGAACATGATTTATTGTTATTGTAACGACCCAGCCCAAAGTGCAACGTAACGGGCTAAGTCATTTCTTTAAAATGGGTACCCCGGAAGTTAAAGATCTATAGTCCATTCCCACTTATAAACATGATCTTCTCCCAGTGGGTATTAGAGTGGGACTAAGTTGAGGGATCTCACAATCCACCCACCTTAGGAAATTTCGTCCCCGAAATGCCTATTCTTGGCCCATTGCTAGCCCCAGGCCACGTCCTTTTTGGCCGGTGACCAGCACAGCCTAGCCAAAGTGCAACGTAATGGGCTAAGTCATTTCTTTAAAATGGGTACCCCGGAAGTTAAAGATCTATAGTCCATTCCCACTTATAAACAGGATCTTCTCCGAGTAGGCATTAGATGTGGGACTAAGTTGAGGGATCTCACAGTTATGATTCATATTATATGTTGCGAGACATATTTGCTATATTTCAATTCATGTTCTGGAATGTTATATCTACATTACCTATATTTTTAAGTAAAACCCCATCCAGTTTGGACAGGTCGTTACATAAACGGACTTAATAGAAGCTCCGAGCATGCCCTCGCACCTAGGTGGTGAGCTTCTACTTCGTACCTACACAACAAGGTTAAATACTAACGCCGAGTAAATGCATGAATGCTACACTCCTCATCAATCCATACAAGACAACATCTATTTACATGTATTTAAATTCAAGCACAACTTCACTATTATCATTTGTTACATGCATTTAAATTGAACCAACACCTATTTACAATCATACCATTTGCATCACAATAAAATTATAAAACAATTCATTATCAAATAAAATCGGATAAATTTCTATACCTAATCTCAAGTCACGCGGCGATGGTGACAAGGTTGTGGCCAGCTTGGGTGAGGATTGTGGGGAAGAGGGAAGGAAAAAAAGGAGAAGGGAGTTGGGTGATGTAACGACCCGCCCGTTCCAAGTCACGAGCCAAGTGTTACTATATGAAACTAAATGTTTCATAAATTAATTTTCTATTAATTTTAAAGATTTTTCATAAATCCACAACAATAAATTTACTATATAAATGCTCAGAATAAATCCACAACATCCCATTTCCACGCAAAGAATCTCGAGAAAAGAATAGTCAATAATAGAGTCCTCTAGCTGTCCCGACTCTACCCATCCTTCCATGCTCATACCTACGGAGGCAATTTCGCATTAGTGATAAAAACACTAAGCCATATACTTAAATAAAACAAGTCCATAAACTCCCTATCATTATCTATAATAGTGGTTGTTGTGACCATTCCAACATGTCCATTTATTAGCTGATGATTTAGTCCACCATGTCCATTAGTTGGCTGATGGGTCAGTCCACCATGTCCTTCTATTGGCTGATGGGCTAGTCCATCATGTCCATTACTAGCTGGCGAGTCCAATCCGCCATGTTCGTTATCGGCTAGTGAGTCCAATCCTCCATGTCCATTTGTTGGCTGATGGGTCAATCCACCATGTCCATCTATTGACTGATGGATCAATCCACCATGTTCGTAATTGGCTGGCGAGTCCAATCTGCCATGTCCAATTTATTGGCTGATGGATCAGTCCATCATGTCCATTATCGGCTGGCGAGTCCAAACTGCCATGTCCATTATCGGCTGGTGAGTCCAATCCACTATGTTTGTAATTGGCTGGCGAGTCCAATCAGCCATGTCCAATTTATTGGCTGATGGGTCAATCCATCCTGTCCATTATTTAATTATGAATGGCCTAGGCTGTGCTGGACTGAGTCAATTCCTTGACCCTAGTTGCACTTGGTGCATGGTGGTCGAATTTGGCTTAGGCCGACCAAGTTGTCCACAAGGGAAAATACAATATTTTAAATAAATATACAAACCTGGAATTGTGATGAGGTATCTGCAACTACAACACATGATCTGAATATGAATGTAATTTCTCTAAAGTCAAATGTGCTCACAAGCTATCGAGAGGATGTTTAATGTAACAATAGAACTCTCCTTTATATAGAATAATATGAGTGGAATTCAAGAAGTCATTATATTAAATATTATTAATATGTGTGGAATTTAAGAAGTCATTACATTAAATTTTGTAGAAAAGAACGTAATCACTCATTACTATATCATTTGTGTGATAATGAAAAGTCAAAAACTTATTATTAAGTATATACGAATGGTTTATAAATGATATTAATTATTAAGAATTTATTTAATTAAATATTTTTATGGTTTATTTTAAGATTTATAAAACCCTAAATAAAATAACATAATATTTTTTTTTGTGGTTTTACTGGTGAGGAGGATGGTGCGGCTGGATGGTGACGGCTTTAAAGGTTCGGAATAAATAGGTATTGGGGGAGAAAATGGGTGGTCAAGAAGAAGGTCACGAATCATCTCATAAGGTGTTGGGCGAAGAAAATGAGTGGTTGGGTGAAAAATGAGTAGTTGGGGAGAAACTTGAGTGGTTGGCGAGAAACATGAGTGGTCATCTCATAATTAAAACTTGACTCGATCCAACTAGAGAAAAATAATACTAACTCGTAATAAATCTAAAAAATCCAGAAAAACATGGAAAAATCTCATAAAACATAATACACATCCCAACATTACAATGACATACTTTATAACTAATAACCCACCCAAACTACCCTTAACGTGCCCTAATGCATTATTTGGCATAAAAATAATTTTATAATCAAATAAAAATAAAGAAAGAAAACTCGGCAAACTCTCATATGTTCTGATAACTCATTCTGCTGTTATCTTATTGACGTAATTATCATAAACTTGGGCACACATGACTCTCATGGTTCATAATACAAGACCGATCTCGGCTCAGCACGCGTGTTCTAAAATTGACTTGACTGAAAATAACAATTGAACCGATTGGTTTAGACTATAAAACCCTAACTCGAGTTAGGGGTTTTACATGCACTGACTCTCCTTTCCTCCCAGCTTTCTTGTTGAGCTTGTTTTGTGTTTGTACTCCTAGTTATTCCTTTAAAAGATTTTTATAAAGTCTGTAAAAATTTGATGAGGATTGAAAAAGTGTCAATCGTCAACATGTAGAATTTGGGCTTAATTAAAATTCATTTAGGTGTCTACCTAGCTTTGATTTGAGAGTGCAAAGGAATGAGGGGTGCAAACCTAGTGTGGATAGTGAAATTTTATGAAATTCAATTGGAATTTTTCACACTACTTAGGTCTAGCTAGCTCAGAAATTCATTGGCCAATGCCTACACTTACCAAGCCCACATAGGCCCAATTACACGGTCCTAGACCTGATCGTTTACTAGGCTTAAGCCCACCCTGTTGAATAACCAAACCCTTTTGGAGTCTCCAAGTTCAAAAACAATCTCTAAGCCCATTTGGCTAACTTTACCCTTTTACAAGGGGTCGATATCACCTATTTGCAACCATAAGCCGCTCTCTTTCTCTTGCTTGTCATCTCTCTCCCTTCCCTCTCTCTCTCTCTCTCTCTCTCATGCACTCTCCCTTGTTGGAAAGCTTGTAGAGCTGATTGTGGTGCAAGGATTTATGTGAACACCAAAGAAGAGGTTAGTAATTATAACTAAACAAGTAATTTGTATAAGTTCATGCATCATATTCATGATTCATCTTGTTCCATGTTTTCTCCATGTTATTGGTATGTTCTTGTTAGTTTTTTACTTATACATAATAGCAACGTCCATGATATTGATATATGATAACTTTGTTGATATATGATTAGTTAATTATTTTTAAACATGTTGTGACAAGTTTTACAAGTAATCACAATGATCTAATAATGATCCCTGATGATTAAATAAGATATACCATATTTGGTAATAGTTTATATAACACACCGATTCGGCCCACTAACTGTATGTAAGCTCTTAACAAATCTTTCAAAGTTTGAATAGTCCTCTCACTCTGACCATCAGTTTGGGGATGATATGCTGTACTCAGCTTGATTTGGGTCCCCATGGCTTTTTGGAAAGCTTCCCAGAAATGTGAGGTGAATTGGGGATCTCGATTGGAGACTGTCTCCTTTGGAATTCCATGCAACTTGACAATATTGTCGACATACAATCCTGCCAGGTATTCCATAGTTCTCATTGATTTCGTGGGGATGAAGTGAGCTTCCTTAGTTAGTCGGTCCACAACCACCCATATGGAGTCATGCTTCTTCTGAGTCCTTGGGAGCTTTGCAATAAAATCACACGTGACACACTCCCATTCTGAGGTTAGTATTTGTAAAGGTTGCAATAGTCCTCTAGGTAGTTGATGTTGGGCTTTATTCTATTGGCAAGTTTGACACTTGGAGACAAAATCTACCACATCCCTTGGGAGCTTTAAATCCTGATACATTTTTGTAACTCCAGGGTGTATCGATAACTTTGAGAGATGAGCCTCCAAGATATTCCGCCTCAGTGCATTATCCTTGGGTACACACCACCTTCCTCTAAATATGATCACACTATTGGAATCAGCTACAAAGTCAGGAGTCTTGTCCAACATTTCATTCAACTCCTCATCATCCATTTGTGCTAGCTTAACCCGATCAACCAAACCATTGGAAATAACCAAATTTGCCAATAATCCTGTTAGTGGCTCAACAGGGTTGATAGCCACCACTTCTGCTCACATGGTCCAAAGTCTAGCTAGCAGCTGACCTTTGTCCACCTTGCCTTTCCGACTCAACGCATCTACTACTACATTCGCTTTCCCTTCAAATATTCTATCCACTACCTCTGTCGAAGGTTAACGTCATTCTTGGTGAAGATATACTTCAACCTTTGGTTGTCAGTGAAGACTTCGAACTGAGCTCCATACAAGTAGTGTCTCCAAATTTTCAGTGCAAAAACCATTGCTGCCAGTTCCAAGTCATGGGTTGCATAATTTTGCTCATGAATCTTCAATTGATGTGAGACATAGGCCACCACTTTACCTCCCTGCATAAGGACACATCCTAAACCCAACAGGGACGCATCACTAAAGACTGCGAATCCTTCATTACCATTTGGCAGTCTCAAAACTAGAGCAGTTGTTAGACTCTTCTTTAGAGACTGGAAACTCTCCTTACACTTACTACTCCATACAAATTTGACTCCATTCCTTGTGAGTTTGGTCATCGGCGATACTACTAAGGAGAAGTCTTTAATGAATTTCCTGTAGTAACCCGCTAAACCAAGGAAGCTTCTGATGTCAGTACTGACTTGGGCTATGGCCAATCAGTGACTTATTTCACTTTTGACGGATCCAATGCAACTCTGGCCTTTGTGATAATATGTCCAAGGAAGTTGACCTCCTTCAACCAGAAGTCACATTTTGAGAACTTGGCGAATAGTTGGTGTTCTCTCAGATCTTGAAGAGTAACAGATAGCTGCTTCACATGCTCCTCTTCATTATTTGAATAGACCAGAATGTCATCCACTAGCACGATGATAAACTTGTCCAAGTATGCGTGAATTACTGTGTTCATGAGTGACAGAAAGGTTGCTAGTGCATTTGTTAGACCGAGAGGCATGACTAGAAACTCATAATGTCCATATCGTGTATGGAAAACCTTTTTCTATATTTTTGACTCCTTTACTCATAACTGGTGAAAACCAGACAACAAGTCTTTTTTAGAAAATACTCCAACTATTTTTAGCTGATCAAACAACTTATCAATCCTCGGTAAGGGGTACCGATTCTTGAACTGTCACGTGATTTATTTTTCAATAGTCAATACACAGCCGAAGTGATCCATCTTTTTTCTTCACGAAAAGAACACGCGCTCCCCAGGGTGAAGTACTTTATCGGATTAAACCTACCTACAACAACTTTTCTGGTTGACTCCTTAATTCCTTGAGTTCTGCTGGAGCCATACGGTATGATGCTTTAGAAATTGGTGTTATTCCAGGTGCTATGTCAACGGCAAACTCCACTGCCCGCTTAGGAGGCAACCCTAGAAGTTCGTCTGGGAATACATCTGTCACGACCAAGCCATTTGTCACAACATTGTGGGCCTAGCTGGCCAGGTGTTACTCACAATTAAGCAAATATGTCTAACATTTTGTTTTTTAACAAAAACATATATAAAGATCCCACAGTCTTAGACCATTTCACAGTAGCCACACTTATTTCTCAAATAAATAATGAAAGGAGTCCTCACATTTATTTCTGCTCAATGCCCTGGTTGTCAATCACCTACTTTCGCATCTGCACACCTGCGGAGGCAATTCCGCATTAGTGATTACAACACTAAGTAGTATAATAGATAAAAAAAATCAAGTATATTCCACTATTTCCTTACGTTTATTTTAATATGTGCTGGAGCGATTCCGCTATACTCCAAAACAATGAGGAGGAGGTCTCTGCTGTGATCCGCACACCCCAGGCGTAGCCCTTTTGTAGGGATGCTAACACTACCGTCTCTAGTGCCAGTGCCTCGCACACCCCGGCCGTAGCCTATTTGTGGGGAAGCTATCACTGCACTTAGGTGATTGCTACGCCCCGTTTGAGGGAAGCTCTCACTACCAATTCTAGTGCCAGTACCTCACACACCCCAGCCGTGGCCTTTTTATGGGGAGGCTATCACTCCCACTCAGGTGAATGCTACGCCTCGTTTGTGGGAAAGCTCCCACTACTAATTCTATTGCCAGTGCCTCAGACACCCCGGCCATAGCCTTTTATGGGGAGGCTATCACTGCACTCAGGTGAATGCTTATGCCCCGTTTGTGGGGAAGCTCTCACTGCCAATTCTAGTGCCAGTGCCTCACACCCCGGCCGTAGCCTTTTTATGGGGAGGCTATCACTGCACTCTAGTGCAATGGAGGAATCGTTGTACCTCACTCACCCCGGCCGTAGCCTTTTTATGGGGCGGCTATCACTACTCCAAAACAATGTCGATGCATTACACAATGTGACATGATACGACCCCGTGTCGGCCAGAGTCAATTCTTTGACCCCGGTTGCACTCTGTGCATGGTGGTCGAATCTGGGCTCAGGCCGTCCTAGGCTACCAACAAGGAAAGTATGATGTTCTATTTATTATACGTACCTGACTTGTGATTTCGTCTGACTGTGACACATGAACCCTAATCTAAATGAGGGCATAAAATTATACATTAGTATAATTTTATTTTGCATGAACCTACATGCAACTTATATTACTAATATACTATCAATTTTAAATGATGTAATTAGTTCATGTTAGTCTTCATTCCTTGTCAACTTTTCAGCAATTCTAATGATAATTAATTATTAACATGTCCATTTACAAAACAACTAAGCAATTGACAAGAACCCCATCCATTTCTGCCCAGTGCTCTGACACCTTCTGTCACAGGCCCGTTCGTAAGGTCGAATTTTTCGCCTCCGAGTCCCTGCCTGTGCGGCGTATTCCCCTCCCTGGGAACACTCAGCCTGCTTACTCAACACGCAATAGCGGGAGCCAAGGCCACAAACACTACACTCGTGTTCGGCTCGGGCATACGCACCACCGAGGTTGACCCCTGCACGTCCAGCAGATCCACCCGTTCGGTGTTGGCCCTCAAACAGCGCCCTTGATCGATCACCCGTGTCTGGCCACACAAACTTCTCTTCGACGGACTGAAGGGGGCCGATTAAGTACCTTGTTCTCGTGGTGAGACTTGCTGATCGGTGTGCAACGTGACAACCTGGAGAGGGAAGAAGCGAAGGAATTGCTGCAGCCGGCGCTGGGAGTAGTGAGCCTTCTGTCACAGGCCCGTTCGTAAGGTCGAATTTTTCGCCTCCGAGTCCCTGCCTGTGCGGCGTATTCCCCTCCCCTGGAACACTCAGCCTGTTACTCAACACGCAATAGCGGGAGCCAAGGCCACAAACACTACACTCGTGTTCGGCCACAATACGCACCTACCGAGGTTGACCCCTGCACGTCCAGCAGATCCACCCGTTCGGTGTTGCCCTCAAACAGCGCCCTTGATCGATCACCCGTGTCTGGCCACACAAACCAGCACTTCGACAGCACTCCTGGCTATCGGCACGCCTTGCCGATAGGCTGTTCCAGGAGTCAAACAGCTTACCACCACCGCAGCACTGCCCGATCGCCCCACCAGCAACACGCCTGGTAGAGATCGTGCCTCTGTCCTTGTTCGTCTCAGCAACCACCGTCGCCTTGTAAACCTCGACCACGACCCGGTACTAAGGTTCCCTGCCTAAAACGTCAGACAACGAACACAACACAGATATACGGGGAAACCCCAACCTTATATCATTAAACCGACTATAAGGATTACAAGCACTCGAACTTCTCTTCGACGGACTGAAGAGGGGGCCGATTGGGTACTTGTTCTCGTGGTGAGACTTGCTGATCGGTGTGCAACGTGAGCGACCTGGAGAGGAGAGAAGCGAAGGAATTGCTGCAGCCGGCGCTGGGAGTAGTGCTGGAATTCAGATGCTTGCTTGAATCCAAGGTGCACGTTGTAGGGTTGCTGGTGTTGGCAACTGGAGGGTTACTCGGGCCAGGTAATCCTCTGTGTGAGTTCCTTTGTATTTTGGGTACATTGGGGCGAGGCTGTGCAGGGCTGTCCACAAGCCGAGGCAGGGCGTATTCAACAAACCTTGCATGCAAGAATCCTAATGAAACAAGTAAAATGAGGGATGAAATACTCACATAGCGTAATGGGAGGTCGCCTGGGACTGAGATGGAGGATGAAATACTCCCTCATGCTGCATAAATATACACTCAACCATTCCCTCCATTAAATTCTCATACCCCATCATCCATTGGTATTTCCTAGAGTTCAACTAGGGGTGTGGCATCGGTCGGACAAACATCAGGTACGAAGTTCATTCGTCCACGGTCCCTCAGTTCGAAAGTTTTTCCGGATCAAAAGGCTCTGTCGGGACCGAGGTTACACTGATCCGACTTTGTCAACGTCGGAGCCCGGACCTACAACGTCCTCGGACGGTCCGAAATTATACCATAATCATTAACTTTTTAACCTTAATTATCAATATAATCCGCCGTCGCCGTTGCGCGCCGCCGCCGCCGTCGCCGCTGACGCCGCCGCCGTCGCTGCCGTCGCCGCCGCAGCCCTCTTCGCCGCCCTCCCCCGACCTCCACCGCCTTCCCCCGGGTCGCCGCCTCCCTCCCGTCGCCCGCCCTCCCCCGCCCTCCTCCCACCCTCCCCCGCCCTCCTCCCACCCTCCCCCGCCCTCCTCCTGCCCTCCTCCCCGACATCCGCCGCCCTCCCCCGCCCTCCGCCGCCGTCCCCCCGCCCTCCCCTTTCCTCCTGTCGGCGCCCTACCCCTGACCTCCGCCACCGCCTCGACTCCGCCACCGACTGCCTTTTGCCACCGCCTGCCTCCGCCACCGCCCTACCTCTGCCTCCGCTAGACCGCCACCCTCTGCCTCCGCCAGACTGCCGCCCTCTGCCTCTGCCAGATCGCTGCCCTTTGCCTCCGCCGGTCTGTGGGCGGCGCGGCAATGGTTTCGACGGGGTAGCGAAAAAGGCCGGTGGTTTGAGCAATGGCAATATCGTAAATAAGATTTGACTCGAGTCGACTCAACTCCGTCCCGTGTCAATAATAATAATTAATTCAAAATAAATCCAAAAAAAATTCATAAAATAGAAAAAAAAATTTATAAAATAAAACAAACAATATAAAATCATAACGACATGCTTTATAACTAATAACCCACCCAAATTCCGTGTAACACGTCCTAATGCAGTAAATCGACCTAAAATCAATTTTACGATCTACTATATATAAAAATAAAAAATAACTCGCATATTAACTCAAATTACAAGTAGTTTGATATGATTATTAACTGGCATATCGATTTTATGTATAAATTTAATTAATTTTACTGTATATTTATATTTTAAAATTTTTATAAACTATAATATTATTCTTATAAATGTTAAAGACATTATATTATTGATATAAAATATCGGACATTCGGTCGGTCGTTCGGTCGGACAAAAAAATGTCCATGTTTGGTTTGTTTTTAATTCGATCGGTCAAATTCGGTCGAACATGCTTCGGACATCGTACTGACGGACAAATTCGGACGTTCGCGCCCACCCCTAGGTTCAACGAGCCCCTTCATTAAATTCTAACACCCCATCATCCATTGGTATTACCTAGGTTCTGACAACCCCTTCATTAAATTCTCACACCCCATCATCCATTGGTATTTCCTAGGTTCGACAACCCCTTCATTAAATTCTCACACCCCATCATCCATTGGTATTTCCTAGGTTCAACGACCCCTTCATAAATTCTCACACCCCATCATCCATTCATGAATAGGTATTTTCTAGGTAACCTTAAGTCGAACCATAACCGGTCGACTTGATAACCAACCATATTGGTTCATCTATATTTATTTCATAATATTTAGGTTCGAGTCTTGTAATGAAAATCATGGTTTTTACAACATCGGGTAACGTTGCTACCACAGGAATCATGGACAACTCTTTGGGTTTTGACTCAGACTCAACCAAGTTAGCCAAAAAGACTTTACAACCCTCACCAAACAATGGGCAGTCAAGTTGCTTGGTTAGGCTAACTGCCACAAATTCCACCCACGTGATGGAGGAAATCTCATGTCGATGGAATGTGGGCACCTCCCTGACCACCATCCGGGGTGATTCAGGGACCCGCTGCTGAGTATGAGGCTGCATTCCCTGCTACCACTACTAGTAACCACTGAATAATATTCTACACCACAGAATTTGTATTTTCTAAAGCCTGTACTAGTCCCTGTATGGCCATCAGGATCTAGGCCAATACATTCTCAGTGTTCGAATTTGACGGAGTAGATAGGTTCGACTGTCTACGAGTGCTTGCCATATGAACATCAGAAAGTTTTTCCCATCATGCTTCATTAATATGTTCTCTTTGAGTTATGACTTAGGTTTATTAGTGAATGAATTTTTTAATTTAAAACTCAACACAGGGGTAAAAAATAATTATTAGACTCTTCAACAAGGTACTTGAGTCATAAAAAATAAGCTAGTGGGAAACCGTGCTCTAATACTACCTGTAACAACCCGCCCGAACCGGACCGGGTGTTACCTAAAATGATAATTGATGTAACAATAACATTCTAGAAAATAATTCATAATAGAGCAAACAAGTCTAGAAAATGTATAAATCAAAAAGATAAATCATGTTCTGATAGCATGTGACAATAAGAAAAAATAAACTAACTCAAAAATCCAACAGTCTCGGACCGTGTCCCATAGCCACATTTATAATACAAGAGAATAAAAAGAAGTCCAATTATTATTGATTCACCTTACCTAGGTTGGTAAAGAACCACCAACCACACTCTTAATCTTCAGTCCAAAGTTGTTCACCTATGGAGCAATTCCACGTTAGCGATGAAACCACAAAGACACATAATTAAATGATACAAGTCAATATAATCCCTATTATCATTTCACGAGTTTTGGAAGTGATTATGAGCCTATGCTGAGCTCTTTATATGCATGCGACGGGTGGCCACCCCATCCAGCTACCATCCCATGCATGCACACACATGCTACGTGGCCCACAACCTTTAGTTACTGATATTTGACATTAACTCACCCTCATCGGTATCACAGGTGCATAATGACCCTTCTTGCGCTAATGCACCCTGTCACCCCTTTTGGCATGGGGGCAAGGTAGGTGTTTAATCTTTTAGGGTGCTGCATTGAGCCGAATTGAGTCGACCTTGGTTGCATTCCAGTGCATGGTGGTCAGATACTCAAGTCGACCAAGATTCCCACATAGTAATTTTAAAAGGTGTAGCCTCGTGTCGGACTGAGTCCAATTCCTTTACCCTGGTTGTACTCAGTGCATGGTGGTCGAATCTGCTCTCAGGCCGACCAGGGCCGCCAACAACGGAAACTACAACATTTCAAATAATTATGCGGATCTGGATAGTTCGTAACTGAACTTGCAAGAGCGACCAATGATCCTAATCTGAACAAGAAAGTAAAATTATACATGATTATAAATTTATTTGAGTAGAAATGCATGCAACTAAATGACTAATATATATGTCACTATTAAAATTAAACATTATTAAATATTAAATTATTCATGTGATATAATCATTGAAATCCTACTTTACATTTTAAATTATTTATCTAAATCATAATTAACACTTAACAAATAATAAAATAATTATTAACTTATAAACAAATATTTAATTACTATCACTAGTATATTTTCCTTTGAGATGATAATTACTTAACCACGGTCTTGATAATATAGTTTACGGTTTTAAAATTTTAACTAATTTAGTCGTTCGATCAAATTATTTAAAATAATTTGTATTATTCTAATTCAAAGATATTACTAATACAATTATTTTAAATTACTAAACTAAATAAAGTTTCAAACTTTATTTATTTTCATAATGTTATTTAGGTTCAACGCTTTTGATTTTTTTACGCGAATATAGTTTAATAACACATTTTCTACCATACTAACTTGTTATTAAAATAATTATTGTATTCACCTAATTTTAAATTGAATATGATAAAAGTAAAATCTTTATTTTATTAATTACTTATAACTATTCGATTTAAATTAATCACTTGTAATACGCCGATTAATTATCGACTGTTTATCAATACCTCTTTTTATTACTTATGGTGATTACGTACAATAATTTATTAGTTTAACAACTTTAACCCATAACCCATTAAAATAATTATTTTTAACGATTTATTACGAGTTAATATTATTTTTAGCTCAAGTCGGTATCTAGTCAACCCATATTTACAAAATTGCCATCTTCTTCTTCCCCAACGTGCTTCTCTCTCCTACCTTCTTCTTTGCACCAATAACCAAATCTGATGTCTTCTTCTTCAACCCTATGCAACCTTCCCCAGCAACCCAATCGAACAACCATATAAACATCCCAACAAGGCATCAACAACAAATTAAAACAGCTAAAGATGAAACCCAAAGTCTATGTTTTACAGCAGCTATACAAGGCCACTGTCCTACACCAAACCAGGCCTATTCTTCTTTTCCCAGCCTCAAGATGACCACTTTCTTGCACCTTGCTAGCAATTCAGAGGTTCAGCAACCTCAGGCCATCATCAACCAAGAAGAATTGGCAACCTTTGGATGTTGCAGGAGTAGAGTCGTTCTCCCCGTGTCTACACGTTGCCGCCATGAATTCCGGTGAGAAGGTTGCCTATAATGGCCTGTGCCGGTGGTAGGAACTGTTCTAATAGTCCCTTGATGTTGTCAATGAAGAACAATCGGTGTCTACCCTCTGAAGCTTCCATTACAGCATTAATTTCAAAGGAACATCATCACCTTCGTCCCCCTTGCAATTCCGCCAAGTAACAGCTGTAATTCCGCCACCCATCGGAAGCCATGGACTTGGCGACGCTACCCACTCGATCCAACAACCAGAGAGGCCGTCGGGAGTGTCCGGGCTGCCTTGAAATCCTTTGCATACAATCTCCCACCTTTCCAAGATTCAAACTCGTAGGCCATGGTGAATTTCAGTTTCCAGTTTAGTTTTAGTTGTTTATTGTTGATTTCAGACTTTAATTCTCATGTCTATCAAGCTTATTATCATTTCAAAATATGCATTCATGAAAATTAAGAATAGGGAGATAAAAGTAATACTCAAACAAGGAAGAAGCCCGGTAAGTGAGAGGAGCCCATTTGTTTCATTGTCGATGGGATTGACGTTGTGCTCTACTCTCTCTTCTTGCTATAACATTTTCACTCATTTGTCTATGAGCTTATCACACCCAGAGAGGCATAGGGTTATGGGTACCATATTATATGTCTAATGTTATGACTGGGGTATAATTGGCTTGCCTTCAAAGCTTAGAGGGGAGGAGCATAGTGGAATTGGATAGGATAGGAGAAAGGGTTGCATGACGTATTGAGGAGCTCAATTGTTTCATTGCTGATAGGATCAACATTGCACTCTGCTTTCTCTTCATTCTGCATTATTTTCACCCATGCGTCTATGAGCTTCTTACACCCGGAGAGGCATAGGGTTATGTGTACCATATTCTATGTCTTATTTCACAAATGTGGTGTACTTGGCTTGCCTTCGAGCTCAGAGGGGAGGAGCATGGTGGAATTGGAGAGGATAGGAGCATGGATGCACGAATCGGCCGATTTAAATCGGATCGGCAGCGTGCTGATCTGATATTGGGGCCGAATCGGCATCGGAATCGGCCAATTTACTCTGATTCTGACTGATTTAAATCTGATTCAGAATCTGGGTAAATCGGGAAGAATCTGTTTTTGGGTAAATGACTAAAATACCCTAAGTATAATATTTATTAAATTAAAATGCACATTTTTTCCCTCCGCCGCCGCGGCCCCTTCACTCCAGTAGGGTTGGGCGGTCGGCGGGGGGGGGGTGGGGGGGGTTGCTAGCTGGGGGCATTACCGACATGGGAGGCAGGGCCAGCGGGGATGGGTCAGGACTCGGGGCCGACCGAACGAGGGTGGCGGGCGGGGCAGGGCAGAGGCGCAAGTAGGGGAGTAGGTGGGGCAGGGCCCGCGGGGGAGGCCGGGCCTGAATTTTTATATATCAAAATAATATCAAAATAACATCAATACCTAATTTTTATATATTTATGTTATGAATTGTCAAATTATTATATATGACCGATTATTCCGATTTGGAACAATTCAAATGAACCGATTCCTGTCTGATTTAGACCGATTCCGATTCTAACTCCGACTCCCTCGAAAACCGATTCCAATTCCGATTCCGATTTTTGCAATCATGGATAGGAGAAAGGGTGTTACCCAATTATATGTAGGTTGCACGCCAGTGTAGTTTCCTTTTGGAGTTGTGTGACTCTTCTTATAGTGTACTATCCCCTTTATGTTATACTTTAATATGAACTACTGAGTTTGTATACCAATTTGATATTATAGTTATTTTATTTTGTAGACCGGTACCTTTTTATATAACTTGTTATTGATGCTTTTTTTATTTATGTACATGGTGTACCTTAACTATCACTGGCGGATGGCGGGGGAGTCTTCATACATACACATACTCTTGTCGCAGTGTTGTTGTGGTGTTTTATCCAACTTCCACATTTTATTTCTGTTATCAAACATCTTTACACTTAGCTTAGTATACTGATGTGATAACCCCATGTTTTAGAAACTTATATTTCTAATAATTTATAATATTTTAAATAATGTTTATATTTCCTTTGTTGTCTTAGCTTTCTGTGGCTATAGGTAGTGGTTGTCTTCTGTCAAAGATGTCATGTATGTTTAGATTTAAGGAGTTTTGTGGGCATGGTGTGAGATCCTCAACTTAGTCCCACATCTAATACCTACTGGGATAGGATCCTCTTTATAAGTGGGAAGGGACTATATATTTTTAACTTAATTAACTAGTTTTGAAGAAAAGATTTAGTCCATTATGTTGCACTTTGAACATGGTCTTCCATATTATTAACTTAAGAGATAACAAAATTAAATATTTTAACATTTCATTTAGATTTGGTTAAAGAATGAACCAGCCATGGGTTGTTACAGTGCACCCTTGAGTGCGGCACTTAGTCGTGGCAAGGGAAAAGAGGGAAAAGAACTGAAAAGGGAAGAAAGGGAATGAAGGAAAGGAAGGTAAAAAAAGAAAAGGTGTGGGATATCTTCTAAACACAATTGGGCTGCAGGGTGTGCGAAGGATGCATTCGACATTACTCTAATGCGACACACGGCCCTAAGATGATTAAAACACCTGGAACCACAACTTGGCGATTGTGGCCAACCGGTGGACACACCCAATGCCTAAGCCTACTACAACACACAAGGACCCACTTAGCACCAACCCGATTGAACTGGACCGTCTGCACGCAAATTGAGTTAATCCAAAAGCCAAATTGGTCATAAAAACATCAGACTAACAAGACGGGTTTTATAACCACCCCCCTTAAGAAAATTGTCTCTGGAATTTACCATAAGGAGAAACCATACTGTGAGATCCCTCAACTTAGTCCCACATCTAATACCTAGTGGGAGAAGATCCTGTTTATAAGTAGGAATGGACTATAGATCTTTAACTTTCGGGGTACCCATTTTAGAAAAATGACTTAGCCCATTACGTTGCACTTTAGGCTTGGTCGTTACAAATGGTATCAGAGCCGACTTGGTTCCGTGTTAGATGGTGGGATGGACTAGGGACGTTGGCTAGGCTGCCGATCACGGGCCAAAAAGGTCATGGGCTGGGGTTAGCAACGGGCCAAGACTAGAAACGTTGGCTAGGCTGCCGGTCACGGGCCATAAAAGACGTGGGCTAGGGCTAGCAACGGGCCCAGAATAGGCATTTCGGGGACGAAATTTCCTAAGGTGGGTGGATTGTGAGATCCCTCAACTTAGTCCCACATCTAATACCTACTGGGAGAAGATCCTCTTTATAAGTGGGAATACACTAGAGATCTTTAACTTCCGGGGTACCCATTTTAAAGAAATAACTTAGCCCATTACGTTGCACTTTGGGCTGGGTCGTTACACACACAAAGCACAAAGCAGTAGCAGCAAGAACAAGAGCAGCAAGCCAAAAGCAAGGCAAGAGAAAAGGACGGAGGCTACCTCACACAACAACTAGAGCAAACAACCCACGGAAAAACTACCACATCGTGTCCTCACATTCCCAAGTAGCCTCCTCAATACCATGCTTGAACCACATATCGTTGACCAAGGGCACCTCCTTCCGATGCAAGATCTATGAATTAGCGATCCAAGATTAGCACAACAACCTCCTCATCATAGAACAGGTCGGGACGTATTTCCAATGTAACGACCCAGCCCAAAGTGCAACGTAATGGGCTAAGTCATTTCCTTAAAATGGGTACCCCGGAAGTAAAAATCTCTAGTCCATTCCCACTTATAAACAGGATCTTCTCCCAGTAGGTATTAGATGTGGGACTAAGTTGAGGGATCTCACAATCCACCCATCTTAGGAAATTTTGTCCCCAAAATGCCTATTCTTGGCCCGTTGCTAGCCCCAGCCCACGTCCTTTCTAGCCCGTGACCGGCAGCCTAGCCAACGTTTCTAGTCTTGGCCCATTGCTAACCCCAGCCCATGACCGGCAGCCTAGCCAATGTCCCTAGTCCATCCCAGCATCTAACACGAAAGCAGGTCGGCTCTGATACCATTTGTAACGACCAAGCCCAAAGTGCAACGTAATGGGCTAAGTCATTTCTTTAAAATGGGTACCCCGGAAGTTAAAGATCTCTAGTCCATTCCCACTTATAAACAAGATCTTCTCCCAGTAGGTATTAGATGTGGGACTAAGTTGAGGGATCTCACATCCAACTTCTCGTACAACATCTAATGAGACAGATAAGCCATATACCTCTTTAGCAGAGAGACATGAAACATAGGGTGCACTACTAAAAAACTAGGTGAAGGGCATATCTGTAGGCGACCTCTCCTACTCACTCAAAGCGTCTCAATTGAACCAATATATCTCCGAGTCAGCTTGCCTCTCTTCCTAAATCTCATGTTTTGGGGAGACTTTTATGAGAACTAGATCTCAATGAGCAAAGCTGACCTCACAACACCCTCTGAGAATCCTATAACATCTCTAGACCAACTACAATGGTTGTCCACCTCAAGCCAACACATGGGGATCTGTATGATCTACCATACAACACCTCAAATGGAGCCATAAAGATGGTCATTTGATAACTGTGGTTGTAGGCACACTCTACCAACAGAAGATGCTCATCCTATAAATTGCCAACGTCCAGAACAGATGATGTAAGCAAGTCCTCAAGAATCAGAAATTGTCCGCTTTGACTTCCCATTTGTCTAAGAGTGGTACACTGTATTGAACCTAGTCATTGCACCCAACTCTCTCTGTAGCAAATTCTAGAACACAGATGTCAACCTCAATTCTCGGTTGGACACAATTTCTCTTGGCACCCGATGTCAACTCACTCAAGCGTCTCAATCGATCCACAATCACCCACACCATGTCAAGCTAGCGACGTGTAGGTCGTAGACCTATTAAAAAATCACAAGTGATATTGTCCCACTTCCACTAAGCCAGTAGCAACACCTAAAGCATCCCTTTAGGTCTTCTGTGTTTGGCCTTTACCTGCTAAGAGACAAGACATCTTGACACCACATCAAGCACATCTTTCTTCATCCTAGGCCACGAATACAATTTCCAAACATCATGATACATCTTCACAAATCCATGGTGGACCATGAATCTTGAATAGGTTGCCTCATGAAGAATCTATTTCCAAGTACCCAAGTGCATTGGCAGTTCTGACATGCACAATAGGCCTCTCATCCACCCTAACCCATCACCATCTCTAGTCAAACTAGGGTGTGCTTTCTCTGCCATCCAACTGTCTAGCTGCTCATCCTCATCCTATGCCTGCATGATCTAGTCTAACATGGTCACACTGAATGCTAATCTGGCCATCACATTTTGTTAGATACATCAGCCTTCAAATTGCTGTATTAAATGCCTATCGCAGCCAATCTAGCTCCCCACGGCACTGGCTTCCGACTCAATGCATCTTGCCTTTACATTTGCCTTACCTAGATAGTAGGCAATCACGATGTCATAGTCAATCAAGAACTCAAGCCGCCTCTGTCTATTGTTGAGTTCCTTCTATGTGAAGATATACTTCAAGCTCTTGCGATTAGTGTAAAACTAGAAGGATACTCCATACAGGTTGTAACGCCCAATTCGGAGAGCAAGGATACTGATGCCAACTCCAAATCATAAGTCAAACAATTCTTGCTCATGAGAACTTTCGTTGCTAGGACATGTATGCAATCACTCCGCTCCTCTGTACATCCAACACGCAGCCAAGTCCGATACCCACAAAGCATCGACCTGGAACCAAAGCGCGTAGATGGTCCTTCAGTGTCTCAAAGCTCTGCTCGTAGGTCCATGTCCACATGAAGTGTTCTCCTTTCTCGCCAGTCATGTGAGATGGATCAGCTATCGAGAAGAATCGTAACGACCCGAATATATATATATACAGATAGATATATATATTCGACGCGGTGGGATCGAACGTTGGTATCCATGAATTTGTTTAAATTATTTACCCGCTACCCGGTTAATTATTAATTACCCGGTCAAGTGGAAAGTATTAGTTAACCGGTTAAGTATTTTTACCCGGTTAAGTAAACCATACCATTTAACCGTTTAAACTAGTAAAGTGAACCATACCATTTAAGAGGTTGAGTGAAAAGGTTAAGTGAACCGTGTTAATTACCCAATTACCCGGTTAAAGGAATTATGGTGAAAGGGTGCTTCCACAAACCCTAGCCGTCATTTATTCTTTATAAAAGGAGAAGGGTCGTTGAACCTAGGAAATACCAATGGATGATGGGGTGTGAGAATTTAATGAAGGGGTCGTTGAACCTAGGAAATACCAATGGATGATGGGGTGTGAGAATTTAATGAAGGGGTCGTTGAACCTAGGAAATACCAATGGATGATGGGGTATGAGAATTTAATGGAGGGAATGGTTGAAGTGTATATATATGCAGGAGGAGGGAGTATTTCATCCCTCATCTCCGTCCCAGGCGACCTCCCATTACTGTATTAGGGTTCACGGGTCACAGTCAGACGTAATCACAAATCAGGTACGTATAATAGATAGAACATCATACTTTCCTTGTTGGTAGCCTAGGTCGGCCTGAGCCCAGATTCGACTACCATGCACCGAGTGCAACCGGGGTCAATGAATTGACTCAGTCCGACACTGGGTCGTGTTATGTACGTGAATTTTGTAATGCATCGACATTGTTTTGGAGTAGTGATAGCCACCCCATAAAAAGGCTACGGCCGGGGTGAGTGAGGCACAGCGATTCCTCCATCGCACTGGAGTGCAGTGATAGCCGCCCCATAAAAAGGCTACGGCCGGGGTGTGTGAGGCACTGGCACTGGAGTGCAGTGATAGCCGCCCCATAAAAAGGCTACGGCCGGGGTGTGTGAGGCACTGGCACTAGAATTGGTAGTGAGAGCTTCCCCACAAACGGGGCATAGCAATCACCTGAGTGCAGTGATAGCCGCCCCACAAAAAGGCTACGGCCGGGGTGTGCAAGGCACTGGCACTGGAGTGCAGTGATAGCCTCCCCATAAAAAGGCTACGGCCGGGGTGTGCGAGGCACTGGCACTAGAATTGGTAGTGAGAGCTTCCCCACAAACGGGGCATAGCAATCACCCGAGTGCAGTGATAGCTACCCCACAAAAAGGCTACGGCCGGGGTGTGCGAGGCACTGGCACTGGAGACGGTAGTGGTAGCCTCCCCACAAAAAGGCTACGGCCGGGGTGTGCGGATCACAGCGGATACCTCCTCCGCATTGTTTTGGAGTATAGCGGAATCGCTCCACCGCATATTAAAATAAACATAAGGAAATAGTGGAATGTACTTGTTTTGTTTTATCTATTATACTACTTAGTGTTGTAATCACTAACGCGGAATTGCCTCCGCAGGTGTGCAGATACGAGATTAGGTGATTGACATCCAGAGTATGGAGCAAAATAAATATGAGGACTCCTTTTTTTATTTAATTGAGAAATAAGTGTGGCTGCTGGGAAACGGTCCAAGACTGTGGGATCTTTATATATGTTATTATTTATAAAAAATGTTTGACATAATTACTTTAATTTTGAGTAACACCTAGCCAGTTAGGCCCACAATATCGTGAAAAATGGCGGGTCGTTACAGGTGGTATCAGAGCAAGGTTTCCCAAAAGCTCACATCTTATGACTCAAGTACCTTGTTGAAGAGTCCAATATTTATCTTTCTCCAATAGGGTATGTCATTAGGGAATTAGTGGACCTCCCTAATAAACCTAAGTAATCATTGAAAAAAATTAATGAACCATAACGGAATAAATTTTAGATGGCAGGCACCCGAAGGAAGTCGAGCCAAGCTGCGCAGTCGGACACAAACCTGGAGAGTGTGTTAGGCCAAATTTTGACGGCCATACAGGGACTAGCGCAGGCTTCAGAAAATACCAGTTCTGTGGTTCAGAACATGGTGCAGAGGTTACCGGGATTGGTAATGGGGAATGGAGCTCCAAATTCGGCTGCGGGTCCTAGTAACGTCCCAAATGGGGATCAGGGGAGCGCCCAAGAGCGGGTAGGAATAGCTGACCCGGGCGAGCGAGGAGAACTTCCAAACCCGGTGCCACCGGTAGTCCGACAAGTGGTACTGCCAGATGGGGATGACAGTGATCGATACACTGTAGAAAAATTCCGGAAGAACGGAGCTGAGGTATTCATTGGGGGAACTGATCCAATGAAGGCAGAGAGCTGGTTGGACATTACTGAGAAAGCATTTAGAGCTCTCTCTGTGCCTCATCGCCATCAAGTGAGGTTGGCGACATGCATGCTTCAGGAGGAAGCATCCTATTGGTGAAAATCCATGGAAAGAAAACCACATTCCATCGACGTGAGATTTCTTCCATCACGTGGGCGGAATTTGTGGCAGCTTTCAATGGACAATATTTTCCAGAGCCCGTTGTCCAGAAGAAAGCACTAGTATTCGCTAATTTGGTTCAGAGGGAGGATTCGGTCCGGGAATATGTGTATTCCCAGATGAACTTCCAGGGTTACCTCCTAAGTGGGCAGTGGAGTTTGACATTGACCTAGCACTGGAGTAACAAGTGTGAGGAGAGTTTCCAATCTTCTGAAGAAGAGTTTAACTACTACACCAGTTTTGACCCTACCAAATGGTAACGAAGGATTCGTGGTCTTCAGTGATGCATCTCTAGTGGGGTTTAGGATGTGTCCTTATGCAAGATGGTAAGGTGGTGGCTTACGCCTCTCGCCAATTGAAGATTCACGAGCAAAATTATGCGACCCATGACTTGGAACTGGCAGCAGTAGTTTTTGCCCTAAAGATTTGGAGGCACTACTTGTATGGAGCCCAGTTCGAAGTTTTCACCGACCATCAAAGTTTGAAGTATATCTTCACCCAGAATGACCTTAACCTTCGACAGAGACGGTGGATAGAATACTTGAAGGACTATGATTTCCAAATTTTATACCACCCAGGAAAAGCGAACGTTGTAGCCGACGCGTTGAGTCGGAAGGGCAAGATGGACAAGGGTCAACAACTAGCTAGACTTTGGGCTATGTCAGCTGAGGTGGTAGCTATTAACCCGGTGGAACGAATGACAGGAATACTGGCGAACCTGGTTATCTCCAATGAATTGGTGGACCGAGTTAAGCTAACACAAATGGAAGATGAGAAGCTGAATGAAATGTTGGACAAAACTCCCAACATTGTAGCAGATTCCAACAGTGTAATCAGATTTAGAGGGAGATTGTGTGTACCCAACAATGATGCATTAAAACGAGATATTCTGGAAGAAGCTCATCGTTCAAGGTTCTCAATACACCCTGGTGTTACAAAGATGTACCAGGACTTGAAACGAACCTACTGGTGGGTTGGAATGAAGAGGGATGTGGTGGATTTTGTTTCCAAGTGTCAGACGTGCCAATTGATCAAAGCCCAACATCAACTACCCGGTGGATTATTACAACCTTTAGAGATACCTACCTGGAAATGGGAGCGTGTCACATGTGATTTTATTACTAAACTCCCAAGGACTTTGAAGAGACATGACTCTATATGGGTAGTTGTGGACCGTTTGACTAAGGCAGCTCATTTTATCCCCACAAAATCAACAAGGACTGCGGAATACTTAGCAGAACTGTACATAAATAACATTGTCAGGCTGCATGGAATTCCGAAGGAGATAGTCTCTGACAGAGATCCCCTATTCACGTCACATTTTTGGGAAGTTTTCCAAAAAGCTATGGGGACCCAAATCAAGTTAAGTACAGCATATCACCCCCAAACTGATGGTCAAAGTGAGAGGACCAATCAAACCTTGGAGGATTTGTTGAGAGCTTGCATCCTCGACTGGGGAGGAGATTGGGAGAAACACTTAGCCTTGGCTGAATTCACCTATAATAACTCTTACCAAGCCAGTATAGGAATGGCACCGTTTGAAGCCTTATACGGTAGGCCTTGTCGATCTCCATCATGCTGGTTGGAATCTACAGAGATGGTTATAGTCGGGCCAGAGATGGTGAGAGAAGCAGCTGAAAAGGTGCAACTCATCCAGCAAAGGCTTAAGGCAGCTCAGGATCGGCAGAAAAGTTATGCTGATACTCGAAGGAAGGACTTAGAATTCCAAGTTGGGGAGTTCGTCTACCTTAAGACCTCACCTAAAAGGGAGTGATCAGATTTAGAACATCAGGGAAGTTGAAGCCAAGATTCATAGGACCATTTCCAATTTTGGATCGAATCGGAAGTTGTGCATATAGATTAGCATTACCACCAAGCCTTGATGGTGTACACAATGTCTTTCATGTGTCAATGCTAAAGAAATATGTACGAGATGAGAATCACATTATCACAAATTTTGCAGATTTAGAGCTACAATCGGATTTAACCTACGAGGAAAAACCGATTCGAATCTTGGCAAGGGAAACAAAGACACTCCGTAGCAAGGAGATCCCTTTGGTAAAGGTATTATGGAGAAATCAGGGATCAGAAGAAGCGACATGGGAGACTGAACAGGAAATGGCCAGAAAATATCCTAGCCTGTTTGTAGCATAAAATCTTGTGTGAAATCCGAAATTTATGCTATGATATTTCGGGGACGAAATAGTTCTAAGTTAGGGAGATTGTAAAGACCCGGAAAATATATATATTATATATATATATTAGCTGGTTAAGTATGAATTGTATCCATGAGTTAAATTGAAAAGTAATTTACCGCTAATCGGACGATTACTAGTTGAATCAGTCAAGTCGAACAGCATTAATTAACCGGTTAAGTATTTAACCATTTAAGTGAACCATACCATTTGACCGTTTAAGACTAGGTTAAGTGAACCGTGTTAATTACCCAATTACCCGGTTAAAGGAATTATGGTGAAAGGGTGCTTCCACAAACCCTAGCCGTCATTTATTCTTTATAAAAGGAGAAGGGGTCGTTGAACCTAGGAAATACCAATGGATGATGGGGTGTGAGAATTTAATGAAGGGGTCGTTGAACCTAGGAAATACCAATGGATGATGGGGTGTGAGAATTTAATGAAGGGGTCGTTGAACCTAGGAAATACCAATGGATGATGGGGTATGAGAATTTAATGGAGGGAATGGTTGAAGTGTATATATATGCAGGAGGAGGGAGTATTTCATCCCTCATCTCCGTCCCAGGCGACCTCCCCATTACTGTATTAGGGTTCACGGGTCACAGTCAAACGTAATCACAAATCAGGTACGTATAATAGATAGAACATCATACTTTCCTTGTTGGTAGCCTAGGTCGGCCTGAGCCCAGATTCGACTACCATGCACCGAGTGCAACCGGGGTCAATGAATTGACTCAGTCCGACACTGGGTCGTGTTATGTACGTGAATTTTGTAATGCATCGACATTGTTTTGGAGTAGTGATAGCCACCCCATAAAAAGGCTACGGCCGGGGTGAGTGAGGCACAACGATTCCTCCATCGCACTGGAGTGCAGTGATAGCCGCCCCATAAAAAGGCTACGGCCGGGGTGTGTGAGGCACTGGCACTGGAGTGCAGTGATAGCCACCCCATAAAAAGGCTACGGCCGGGGTGTGTGAGGCACTGGCACTAGAATTGGTAGTGAGAGCTTCCCCACAAACGGGGCATAGCAATCACCTGATTGCAGTGATAGCCGCCCCACAAAAAGGCTATGGCTGGGGTGTGCAAGGCATTGGCACTAGAGTACAGTGGTAGCCTCCCATAAAAAGGCTACGGCCGGGGTGTGCGAGGCACTGGCACTAGAATTGGTAGTGAGAGCTTCCCCACAAACGGGGCATAGCAATCACCCGAGTGCAGTGATAGCTACCCCACAAAAAGGCTACGGCCGGGGTGTGCGAGGCACTGGCACTGGAGACGGTAGTGGTAGCCTCCCCACAAAAAGGCTACGGCCGGGGTGTGCGGATCACAGCGGATACCTCCTCCGCATTGTTTTGGAGTATAGCGGAATCGCTCCACCGCATATTAAAATAAACATAAGGAAATAGTGGAATGTACTTGTCTTGTTTTATCTATTATACTACTTAGTGTTGTAATCACTAACGCGGAATTGCCTCCGCAGGTATGCAGATACGAGATTAGGTGATTGACATCCAGAGTATGGAGCAAAATAAATATGAGGACTCCTTTTTTTATTTAATTGAGAAATAAGTGTGGCTGCTGGGAAACGGTCCAAGACTGTGGGATCTTTATATATGTTATTATTTATAAAAAATGTTTGACATAATTACTTTAATTTTGAGTAACACCTAGCCAGTTAGGCCCACAATATCGTGAAAAATGGCGGGTCGTTACAAGAAACCTTGTAATGAGTTACAAAGGCCCAATTACTCTACAAAGTAGTCATTGCTATATATATATATATATATATATATATATATATATATTAAAGAGTAGCCAGCTTTATCTTTTGATGCAAACCCCCATAATTACTGAGTTACAGAGTCCCAGTTACTTAGGAAAGTGCCAATATGCAAACAGAGATAACTAGCTTTACCTTTTGACACAAACCCCCATAGTTACTGAGTACCAAAGGCCATATTACTCAGCAAAGTAGTCATTGCTCTAATTTAATTATTTTTATTCTTTTTTCAAGAAGAAAAAAATGCTATCTTGAAAAAAATGCTAGGACAAACCTAAAACAACTAGATCCGTCTTGCAAATTCTTATGATTAAAGGATTTTCCTTTTGCAACACATTCATTGAAATCAACTAGACCAAAGGATTGTGAAAATAATATAAGGTAGAGAACCAACTCTCGAATGCAATCATTTAGTCACTTCATCCCTCATATCAATTATTTAAGTTTTCCCAAGAAAGGTAAGATTGATTCACATATATCTATCATTGATCCATGAGACTAATATACTTTTGCATAATAAAATTTTTATACTAAACTACACTATATATATATATATATCTAAATCTAAACATGAGTTGAGCATAAATAATATGCACAAAATTAAGGCATCCCACGAATCTTAAACAAAACATTGTCCTGAATGTTGATAAAAATAAAAATAAAGCGAAAGAAGTGAAAGAAAACTCCCTCAACCAATTAGTCGGTGGATGATTATCATGAATAGTTGAATTTGCACTTGGCCCATTCTTGAGTTTCCTCCCAAGAAGTGCTTGGTTTAATATCTATAGCCAAAAGTTTGTTCCTTATTCTTAATTTAATGTGATGGAGGATTTCCAAAGTTGACCCTCTTCATAGTAGTGTTTCAGTCTACATCCATTGATTTTAAATGGTCGATCCCCTTGTTCAGTCTTAATTTCAATTGCACCGTGAGCAAAAACTGTTTGCACTATGTAAGGGCCAAGCCATCTTGTTTTCAATTTTCCTTTGAAAATTTTCAACCTCGAGTCATATAACAATACTTTTGGTCCAGAAGAAAATGGTTTAGAAGCATTTCTTTGATCATGTCATGCTTTGGATTTTTCCTTATACATCTTGACATTTTCATAAGACGCTCTCCTAATTTCTTCTAATATAATAAGTTGTTGTTATCTCATTTTTCCACATGCTTCCAAATCAAAATTCAATTCCTGAATGGCCCAAAAAGCTTTATGCTCTAATTCTAGGGGAAGATGACAAGCCTTTCCAAACATTTAATCGATAAGGGGATATGCCAATTGGTGTCTTGAAAGCTGTTCTATAAGCCCATAGAGCATCATCTAACAGAATAGACCAATCCTTTCGATTACATTTTACTACTTTCTCTAAAATTTTTAAAATCTCTCAATTGGATACTTCAGCCTGGCCATTAATATGTGGATAGGTGTACCAAATCTAGTAAAAATATTCTTCTTTAAAAACTTAACCACCACCTTGGCATCAGTTGAAGGTAAAGCTACTTCTTCAACCCATTTAGAAACATAATCAACAACTATAAGAATATAAGTGTTATATTTTGATGGAAGAAAAGGACTTATAAAATCAATACCCCATAAATCAAATAATTCCACTTCAAGAATAGAGTTGAGAGGCATTTCATTTTTTCATGACAGATTTCCAACCCTTTGATAGCGATCACATCTCTTAATAAAATGTCTTGCATTTTTGAATAATGTAGGCCAAAATAATCTCGATTGGAGAACTTTCATTGCTATCCTAGTACTTCCAAAGCGTCTGCCATAATCTATTGAGTGACAATGATGAAGTATGGACTCCATTTCATCTTCTGGTACACATCTTCTTATCATCCCATTAGCACATTGCTTGAAGGGAAGAGGGTCATCCCAAAAATATGACTTAGCCTCATGAAGAAATAGTTTCTTTGGTTGAAAGTTCAAGTTTGGTGGCATCTTACTACTCACCAAGTAATTCGCTAAATCAGCAAACCGTGGGACAACACCACTTGCAATGGCCAATATATCTTCATGAGGAAAACCTCATTCACGGGTGGATCATCCTTAACGTTGTGGGTTTTGCTCAACTGAGAAAGGTGGTCCACTACAACATTCTCGCTTCCTTTCCTGTCCTTAATCTCGACATCAAATTTCTTCCATAAAAGAACCCAATGAATTAATGCCTTGGTTTGGAATCCTTCTTAGACAAAAGGTATTTTAGAATAGCATGATCAGTGTATACAATAACCTTTGAACTTAGAAAATATAATCTAAACTTATCAATAGCATGCACTACTGCTAACAATTCTTTTTCAATTGTAGTATTATTGCGTTGTATATCATTCAATGTCTTACTAATGTAGTAGATAACATAAAAAAATGAGCCCGTCATTTGACCTAAAACTGCACCTATTGCATGGTCACTAACATCACACATTAATTCAAAAGGTCGTGACCAATCTGGTGCAATCACAATGGAGCTACAATCAGTTCTTGTTGCAAAGTCTCAAAATCCTTCAAACTTGCATCATCAAAATAAAAAATTGCATCTTTTTCTACTAAAGCACATAAAGGTTTTTAGATCTGAGAAAAATCCTTTATAAATTGTCAGTAGAATCCCGCATGTCCTAGAAAACATGCATCATCAAAATAATTTCTTTCACTGATGTAGGAGGTGGGAGCTTCTCTATAGCTACAATTTTTGCCATGTCTACTTCAAGTACTTGGCATGAAACTTTATGTCCCAAAACTATTCTTTCCTGGACCATAAAATGACATTTTTCCCAATTAAGGACAAGATTAGTGTCTTCATCACTTTTAAGAACGCAAGATAAAATAGATAGGCAGCCATCAAAAATCGTTCCAAAAATAGTAAAGTCATCCATAAATACTTCTAAGCCATGTTCAATCATATCAGTAAAGATGGCCACCATGCATCTCTGTAATGTAGTGGGAGGGTTACACAAGCCAAAGGGCATTCGCCGAAAAGCAAAAGTGCCATAAGGACAAGTGAACGTTGGCTTCTCATGATCCTCTGGTGCAATGGTAATCTAATTGTAACCAAAATATCCATCAAGAAAACAAAAATAAGCATCCTAGCTAATCTATCAAGCATTTGATCAATAAAAGGAAGAGGAAAGTGATCTTTTTTTGTAAGCTTGTTGAGCTTTCTATAGTCCATGAACACATGCCACCCCGTGATGGTTCTTGTAGAAATCAATTCATCTCTCTCATTCTTTACCACAGTTATACCTCCTTTCTTTTGTACACTTTGTACTGGACTTACCCAAGTACTATCAACAATGAAATATATCACTCCGGCATCCAAGCACTTCATAATTTCCTTCTTGACCACTTCTTTCATGTTGAGGTTGACTCGTTGTTGGTGCTCAACAGTTGGACTGCATCCATCCACTAAGTTGATCCTATGCATTCAAAAGGATGGATCGATGCCTTTTATGTCTGCTATAGTCCAAGCAATAGCTGACTTATGATCCTTTAGTATTCTAACTAGCTTCTCTTCCTGCTGCATAGTTAGCTCTAAAGAAATAATCACAGGAAGAGTGTCATTAGGCCTTAAGAAAGTATACTTGAAATGTTTTGGAAGTTGCTTTAGCTCCAAAATAGGTGGTATTTCAACTTATAGCAGCAATCTATGGAATGGTAGATCTAAGGTTCCCACAACTCCGAGTCTCCTAGGCAAGATTGGTTGTGAATCTAATACTTAAACCATCTATTCCACATCAATATCTACTTCACAAAGAGAATTTATGTCATTATGTAATGAACAACACAATTGATCCCCTTTGGACATTATTTTATCAAATAGTACAATTCTAGAATAGTCATATGTTGCATTCGGGCAATTCATGGATTTAAAGATGTTATATGTGACATAATCTTCTTGGTGTCAAAAGAATGGAAGACATTATTAAATACACGTCAAAGCACATCAAACATAAAGAAATGTAAGAAAGTAAATAAATATGCTGAGCTTAAGTGTGTGTAACGTTTATCTTTCATTCTATCAATGTCAACTTAGGATATGCAAGACCTACAAATATTATATTAAAAATGTCAGTAATGAATATTACTGATCCGAAAAATAACTAATACAAACTAGCAAATGGGCATTCCATTACCCACGAAAACTTATAAAAGTTCAACTTTGCCTCAAACTAGGCGGTAAGCAAACTTACTTAAGCAATTGCCGGCTCACATGCATGGCTCATAATCATATTCATACATACATACAATGCTTACACCCTCACACCTTTCATATCACCCACCATGCTACTCGAGTGGCAAAAGGAACACTTACATAGTGCCACAAATTCTGAAAATTCGTTGCATTACGCAGTACCATCATACACCGCACTAAGTACTAGTGCGATTCATAGATATCTTCATACCGCTCGCTCTCTTATTCATGAAATCCATAAAAATGTGTGTACTTATATAATATGCTTAGGGAAGAGGCTTGTATCATAAATTTTTAGAGCTTTAGTCCGCAAACCAACAACGGATCTCATCCTTATAGTTTTATTAAACATGCATAGAAAACACAGCTAAATGGCCCGACATCGGAGGGATGCAATGTCATCCTACATATAAAACACGATTAAACTCAACACGCAAGAAGTCAAGCAGAGAGGGAGAGTCCTACGGACCTTTGGTCCAAGCTCCAAACGTATCTACACATCTACGACAGGCTTTGACTCCGAAACCTGTGTCGGAACCCACTACTAAGTAAATACCAACATCTCTATATGATGCATGCTCGTGGTCTGTGCTCATATCATCAATACATCATAACAAATAAAATAATAGTAATAATCCTATAACTAAACATGTGGCACGCAAATCAAGGCATAATATTAATAAATAATAAATAAATCAATAATCAAGAAAATGAACTCATAGATAATTATATAAATAATAAATACATAAAGTAGGACAATTCTCTAATCATAATACAATAATATAATTATACCGTACAAATACACAACTAAACACGAGTAAATATCGTATATATATACATATATACTCGTGTTAGTAAACATGTAAATAATTAATAATTTATAAGTTAATAAATAAACAAATAGTTGATAATCATTAATCAAGAATAATAATCATATTATAGTTATATAATACAAGAATACATAATTAAATACAATTACATAATCATGTATACGAGAACAAACAAATATATATATATATATATATATATATTGTAAAGACTGTGAATAATAGTAACAATAATAATAATTAGACACGGACGCGGTCTGAAAAGGACCGAACGTGTTATATTGTCTACCCGTTTATTCCTACTCGGTTAATTAATATATTTTATTATTTACCGGGTTACCCAGTTAAATGAAATGCAGTGTTGGGATGTTTTCACATACCCTAGCCATCATTTTCATTTTTATAAATTTTGAAAGAGGGCATCATTTTTCACATACGGGTGTAGGGGCGTCTTCCTCACCTTAGCATGCATGTAGGACACGTTGGAACGATCACAATTATAACACCCCATTTCGGCTCACCCATGAAGCAACCTAAAATTGTCACCGGCGACCAAACCGTTCTCTAATCTACTATGTTCGGTTAAGCCAAGCCGGATCTACTCTCGGCGACTCAAGATGGGGATGCAACTAAGAAATGCATGAGTGGGAACAATTTGGTTCTAACGCGGTCCTACATGCATGCCATGACGTGCAAGCAAAACAAAACTATGCAACAAACAATAAATTTAAATAAAAATTCATTAATTTCTACTGAAAAATGAACAAAATATCCCCTAGAAGTGCAATAATGGCCAACCTGTCCACGACAAAAGTCAAAATACGATAAAACATAACAATCTACCATGGCATTCAATCATTATCTCATTTATTTTCACCTGAGCTGAGTCTGAAATCTCACTGAAAACGCGAAAACTATACATATATATTGGTGTAGCTTGGGATTCATATAATTGGCCCAAAGGCATCGTGAGCTCGATCTGAAGTTTGAAAAACTCGGAGGGATCTCATCCTCGAGGGTTATTAATTCAGAAAAATGTTAGCTAAATGACCCGAGTTAAATGGGATCTGATAAAATGCCACTTAACACACCCTGCATGTAATAAATCAAATACACAATAGAATAGCATAAAACAGAGAACGAGTCCTAATTGGACCTGGTAGAAGCTCCAATCGGGTCCTCGCGCCGAGGCAGTGAGCTCCTACTCAGTACCTACAGATCAAAACTAAATACTAACACCCGCTCATGATGTAATCATACATCCTATATCCCGCATACATCCATCACGCATCAATCAACACACATCAACCTATATCAATTCTATCAAGTCTACTTAAGCTAGTTTGCATTAAATCATGATTATTACTTGGTTACCCAAATTGGTTTCTTAGCTTCTATTTTGAACACCACTCAGTCACACAAATATCATATTTTATCCTTAATCAATTCTACATTTATATATATAATTATAACACACAATTAACCAATCCTAGCATGCAATTCTAATAATCAATACTTTTAAATAAATAAGTTAAAAAAAATTATACCTCGCAGGATTCATGGCTCGATCAGAGGGATTGGGCAGAAGATCAGGTGATTTCCGACGAATTTTGGTGAATCCAGTTGTCCAGCGGGGCAAGGGTTAGCATCGGCTCGTCGAGCTCATCCCAATGGTGGTGACAGCAAGGATGGCTGGGGCAGCGATGACCACCAGAAGTGGCATCGAGTTCGGTCAAGGTGGTCGGTTGTTCCAATCAGGCCCACGGCCGGGTTTGACCGGGTCAAGGGGAGGTCAAGGGAGGCGGTCATCGGGGAGGTCAGGTGGGGTGGTTGTCAGGGTCACAGCAGCTGCGGCGTGGTTTGGATGGTGACAAATCGACAAGGGGTGCGTCGCCACCTGACCTCATAAAAAGACTAGGTGATAGCCACCCCTTAAAAAGACTACGGCCGGGGTGTGTGAGGCACTCAGTACTAGAATTGGTAGTGAGAGCTTCCCCTCAAATGGGGCATAGCAATCACCTGAGTGCAGTGATAGCTTCCCCATTAAGAGGCTACAGCCGGGGTGTCCAAGGCACTAGCACTAGAGTGCAGTGATAGCCTCCCCACAAAAAGGCTACAGCTGGGGTGTGCGAGACACTGGCACTGGAGATGGTAGTGGTAGCCTCTTCACAAAAGGGCTACGGCCGGGGTGTGCTGATCACAGCGGATACCTCCTCCGCATTGTTTTAGAGTATAGCGGAATTGCTCCACCACATATTAAAATGAACATAGGGAAATAGTGGAATGTACTTGACTTGTTTTATTTATTATGCTGCTTAGTATTGTAATCACTAGTGCGGAATTGCCTCCGCAGGTGTGTAGATACGAAATTAGGTGATTGACAACCAGAGCATGGAGGAAAATAAATATGGGGACTCCTTTTCTATTTATTTGAGAAATAAGTGTGGCTACTGGGAAATGGTCGAAGACTGTGGGATCATTATATATGTTTTTGTTAGAAATGCTAGACATATTTGCTAAATTGTGAGTAACACCTATCCAGCTAGGCCGACAATGTTGTGAAAAATGGTGGGTCGTTACATATGGTGGTTGCATGGCGGTTGATAGGGACCATTAATTCTAGCAGTTGAAAAACTTCATGTGGGTTCTTCTTAAGAAACGATCCATTGGCCGCCGCATCAACTATGCTCTTTGTTTGCCCCAACAACCCATTGTACAACATTTGGAATTGTATCCATCTTTCTATACCGCGGTTAGGACACTTTTTGAACAATTCTTTAAATATTTCCCATGTCTAAAGAGAGACTCACCATCAAACTGCAAAAAAGATAAAATTTTGTTTTGTAGTCTAGCAGTTTTTGAAGGAGGAAAATATTTAAAAAAAAATTTTCAAACAATTCATCCAAAGTGGTAATTGCATCTAATGATGACAAGCACTCTGTCGTACTTCATATTAATGAGAGTGGAAATAAGCGTAGGCAGAGAGCATCATCAAAGACACCATATTTCTTAGATATATCACAAACCTATATGAAATCAATGATATGCATATTAGGATTTTCAATAGGCGATCTACTAAATTGTCCTATAGTTTCTAACATGTTAAATAAAAGTAGTTTAAGTTCAAAGTGGGATCGTATCCACCGGTAGTGCAATAATACTAGGTTGTAACCCACTTGCAAGAGGGACAACCCCATCTTGGATTGCCTTGTAATCATCATTGGCTAATGCTACAATCGGTGGAAGTGGAGGCATTTGTTGTTGTTGTGGGTCTACAGATTATTCTTCTATTGCTTCTTGTGCTCTTCTTCCAGTGGCGTATAATTTTCTCAAAGTCCTTTCAATCTCTAGATCAAAAGAAAACAAGGGTGTCCACACTAATCGATGTGCATAAACAAATGATAACAGGGAAAAAGACAATGATATATTATATATAGTTTTTATAAAAAATTAGACACAAAAATCTAAAAAGAAAAGAAAAAGACTCCAAATTCTAATCCTAAATTAACTAAGAAAATTTGATCTCCCTCACACCCGCATCAAAAACTTGTATGATTAACTCAATAACATGCAAGTACATGGTCGTAACAAGTAATATAAGGATGAATTTGAGTATCGTCCCACAGAGAAATAAATTTCATTAAATTAATTAAAGAAAATGAAATTAAGAACAAAACAAACACAATCAACTTAACTAAATCTAAGTAATAATTTTAAATTAAAGAAAAGTTATAATGATAAAACTAGTTGTATAGTCAAATTTCCCTTAACATGAATTTAATATTCATCATATCTTACTCTTAACATGACTAATTTAAAATGTAAAGTAGGACTTAAATAATTATGTCACATGAATAATTAATTATCTCACTAGATTTATTGATAATTTAATATTTAATATTTTTGAACATGATATGTATATTCGATATTTAGCTCAATGCATTCCTACTAGAATAAAATTATACTTCCGTATAATTTTATGTTCTCGTTCAGATTAGGATCATTGGTTGTAGTAGCGAGTTTGAAATATCTAGGTCCGTATAATCATTTGAAATGTTGTACTTACCCTTGTTGGCCGCCCGAGTCAGCCTGAGCCTAGATTCGACCACCATTTAAAATTACTATGTGTGTCCGTATAATTATTTGAAATGTTATATTTTCTAAACTGGTATAATTATATAAAATATTGTATTTCCCCAAAATGGTATAACTATATGAAATGTTGTATTTTCACAAACCGGTATCCTTGTCGGCATTAATCCCAGAATGTGCTGGGAGACAATTTTCTAATCTCAGAATGAACAAGGAGACCATCACTAATCTCAAAATGAATTGGAGACCACGTCAATCTTAGAATGAGCTCGGAGACAATTTCTAATGTTAGAATGAGCTGGGAGACAATTTCTAATCTCAGAATGAACTGGGAGACCATGCCTAATCTTAAAACGAATTGGGAGACCACCTAATCTCAGAATGAGCTGGGAGACGATTTCTAATCTCAGAATAAGCTGGGAGACGACTTTACTAATCTCAAAATGACCTGAGAGATAAATTACTAATCTTAGAATGACCTAAGACATGATTACTAAAGACTTGTGTAATAATAATAATAATAACGAGTGAAATGATAATAGGGATTATATTGACTTGTGTCATTTATTGATGCGGCTTAGTGGTTTTATCACTATCACGGAATTGCCTCCGCAGGTGAGCAGCATTGGACTGAAGAATAGAAGTGTGGTTGGTGGTTCTTTTACCAACCTAGGTATGGTGAGTCGATAATAAAAATTGGACTTCCTTATTATTCTCTTGTGTTATAAATGTGGCTACGCGAAACGGTTTGAGATTGTGGGATAGTTATTTTATATTTTAGAGAACATGATTTATTGTTATAATTTATATTATATGTTGGATGAGTTAATTTCTGTGTTTAAATTCATGTTGTAGATTGTTACATGTACATTAACTATATTTTAAGTAACACCCGGTCAGGTTCGGGCGGGTCGTTACAGGTGGTATCAGAGCCAAGTTTCCCAGAAGCTCACATTTTATGACTCGAGTACCTTGTTGAAAAGTCCAGTAATTATCTTTTGCCACTGTGTTGTGTTATTAATTAACAAAGTTATTCGCTAATAAACCTAGGTCCGAACTAAAACAAGAACATATAAATGAACCATGATGGTTCAATGTTTCAGATGGTGGGTACTTGTAGACAGACAAACCGATCTACTCCGTCGAATTCGAAAACGGAGAATGCATTGGCTCAAATCCTGGCAGCCATACAAGGACTGGTATAGGCTTCAGAAAATACAAATTCTGTGGTTCAAAATATTGTTTAGCGGTTATCGGGAGTGGTAGCAGGGCATGGAGCCTCAAACTCGATAGCAAGTCCCAGAATCACCCTAGATGGTGGTCAGGGGAGTGACCAAGGGTGGGCAAGGTTAGGTGACCTAGGCGAGCAAGGGGAGCATCCAAACCTAGTGGCACCGGTAGCCTGACAAGTGGTGCCGCTAGCAGTTGATGATAGTGATCGCTACACTGTGGAAAAATTTAGAAAGAATGGAGCTGAGGTATTTATTGGAGGGATTGATCCAATGAAGGCAGAGAGTTGGATTGACATTATCAAAAATGTGTTTAGGGCTCTATCTGTGCCCTAGAGCCATCAAGTGAGATTGACAACATGCATGCTTCAGGAGGAAGCATCTTACTGGTGGAAGTCCATGGAAAAACCAAACAACTTGACTACCCATTATTTGGTGAGGGTTGTAAAGCCTTTTTGGCTAACTTAGATGAGTCTGAGTCAAAACCGAAAGAGTTGTCCATGATTCTTATGGTAGTAGAGTTTCCCGATGTATTCCTAGACGAACTTCTGGGATTACCTCCTAAGCTGGCAGTGGAGTTTGCCATTGACCTAGCACCTAGAACAACACCAATTTCTAAAGCACCATACCACATGGCTCTAACAGAACTCAAGGAGTTAAATAGTCAACTAGAAGAGTTGTTGTAGGTAGGCTTCATCTGACCAAGTACTTCACCCTGGGGAGCCCCTCTTCTTTTTGTGAAGAAGAAAGATATATCACTTCGGCTGTGTATTGACTATGGAAAAATCAATCAAGTGACAGTCAAGAATCAGTACCCCTTATCGAGGATTGATGACTTGTTTGATCAGCTAAAAAAAGCCAGAATATTTTCTAAGATAGACTTGCGGTTTGGTTATCACCAGTTGCGAGTAAAGAGGTCAATATACAGAAAACGGCTTTCCGAACTCGGTATGGACATTATGAATTTCTGGTTATGCCTTTTATGTCACACATGAACACAGTATTCCACGCATACCTGGACAAGTTTATTATCGTGTTTGTGGAATACATTCTAGTTTATTCAAATAATGAAGAAGAGCATGTGAAACACCTATCCATTACTCTTTAAGTTCTGAGAGTAAATCAACTATTCGCCATGCTCTCAAAGTGTGAATTCTGGATGAGGGAGGTAAATATCCTTGGTCATATTGTCTCAAAGGCTGGAATTGTAGTGGATCCATCAAAAGTGAAAGCTGTCACTGATTGGCCACAAACTAAATCAATCACTGATATCGAAGCTTCCTTGGTTTCTAGTTTCTAAAGAAGAGTTTAACAACTGCACAAGTCTTGACTCTGCCAAATGGTAATGAAGGATTCGTAGTCTTCAGTGATGCATCTCGGTTGGGTTTAGGATGCGTCCTTATGCAAGAAGCTAAGGTGGTGGCCTATGCCTCTCGTCAATTGAAGATTCATGAGCACAATTATGCAACCCATGACTTGGAACCGGCAGCAATGATTTTTGTCCTGAAGATTTGGAGACACTTCTTGTATGGAGCCTAGTTCGACGTCTTCACTGACCACCAGAGTTTGAAGTATATCTTCATCCAGAATGACCTTAACCTTTGACAGAGGCGGTGTATAGAATATTTCAAGGACTACGACTTCCAAATCTTATACCATCTAGGGAAAGCGAATGTGGTAGCCAACACATTGAGTCAGAAGGGAAAAGTGGACATAAGTCAGCAGCTAGTTAGACTTTGGGCCATGTCAGCAGAAGTGGTAGCTATCAACCCGGTGGAGCAACTAATAGGATTACTGGCAAATTTAGTTGTTTCCAATGATTTATTTGATCATGTTAAGCTAGCACAAATGGGTGATGAGGAGCTAAATAAAATGTTGGACAAGATTCCTGACATTGTAGCTGATTCAAATAGTGTGATCAGATTTAGAGGAAGGTTGTGTGTACCAAAGGATAATGCATTGAGGCGGAATATCTTGGAGGAGGCTCATCGCTCAAAGTTCTCAATACACCCTCGAGTTACTAAAATGTATCAGGATTTAAAGCAAACCTACTGGTGGATTGGGATGAAGAGGGATGTTGTGGATTTTGTCTCCAAGTGTCAGACTTGCCAACAGAGCAAAGCCCAACATCAACTACCTAGAGGACTATTGCAACCTTTAGAAATATCAACATGGAAATGGGAGTGTGTCACATGCGATTTTATTGCAAAGCTCCCAAGGACTCAGAAGAAGCATGATTCCATATGGGGGTAGTTGTGGACCGACTAACTAAGGTAGCTTACTTCATCCCCATGAAATCAATGAGGACGACGGAATACCTGGCAGGATTATATCGTTGACAATATTGTCAAATTGCATGGGATTCCAAAGGAGATAGTCTTTCTGACTGCGATCCCCTATTCACCTCACATTTCTGGAAAGCTTTCCAAAAAGCCATGGGAACTCAAATTAAGTTGAGTACAGCATATCATCCCGTAAACTGATGGTCAGAGTGAGAGGACTATTCAAACTTTGGAAGATTTGTTAAGAGCTTGCATTCTTGACTGGGGAGGTGACTGGGAGAAACACTTAGCCTTGGCTGAATTCACCTACAATAACTCTTACCAAGCCAGTATAGGGATGGCACCATTTGAAGCCTTATATGGTAGGCCCTGTAAATCTCCATCGTGTTGGTTTGAGTCTACCGAAGCAGTTATAGTCGGGCCAGAGATGGTGAGGGAAGCAACTGAAAAGGTGAAACTCATTCAGTAAAGACTTAAGGCAGCTCAGGATCGACAAAAGAGTTATGCTGATACTCGGAAGGAAGGACCTAGAGTTCCAAGTTGGGGAGTTTGTGTACCTAAAGACATCTCCTATGAAGGGGGTGATCAGATTTAAAATATCAGGGAAGTTGAAGCCAAGATTCATAGGACCGTTCCCAATCCTGGATCGAGTTGGAAATTGTGCATATAGACTAGCATTACCACCACACCTTGTTGGAGTACACAATGTTTTCCATGTGTCAATGCTAAAGAAATATGTACGAGATGAAGATCATATCTATCACCAATTTTGAAGACTTAGAGCTACAATCAAATTTAACATACGAGGAAAAGCCGATCCGCATCCTGGCAAGAGAAATAAAGACACTCAGGAACAAGGAAATTCCTTTAGTAAAAGTATTGTGGAAAAATCAAGGGTCAGAGGAAGCTACATGGTAGACTGAACAAGAAATGGTAAGGAAATACCCTAGCCTATTTGTGGCAAAGGATGCTTAATAGTTGTAGTGGCATGAACGGATCCCAAAGAATAATAAAGTTAATCATAATTGTTTGCTGCCTGTTATGATATTTAGGGGACGAAATATTTCAAGTTGGGAGATTGTATAGCCGTGGGAAAATATTTTTATCAATATATTCGACTCGGGCCGGGAAGGATTGAACGTTAGAGAATTCATATTAATTATATTATATTCTCGACCGATTAAGTTACGGTAAATATTTTATTCTTTACCCGGTTAAACGAATAAAACACGGGTGCTGGGGTGTTTCCACAAACCCTAGCCATCATTTCATTTATAAAGGACGTCTCCACTAGCCTTCAGTCGCACTAGTTCTCCTCTTCCTTACCGGGTGCTTCTTCCTTGCTTGGGTATCCTTCTTATCTCCCTATTCTTAGTTTGCATGCATGTTCTTTTTAATTGATAGTAAGATTGTTAATAATGTAACTTAAGTCTCCAATCAACAAGAAAGAAAAGAACTAAACTAAACTGGAAAACTGAAATCCTGTCCATGGCCGACGGGTGCAAATTGTTTGCGAGATGGGCAACTGTAAAAAAGTTTGCAAGGCTTCCCCTCACACCCCACGACCTCTGGTTGCTAGGTCAAAGGGATGGCTTGCCATGTCCCTGTTTTCCCGTGGGTGGCAGAATTGCAGCTGTGAGTGGGCGGAGTTGCAAGAGTGATGGAAGTGGCGACGTTCTGCTGCAATAGGTGTTGTAATGGACGTGCAGAGGAGTAGACACCGGTTGTGGTTCGTCAACAGCATCATGGGTTCCATCACAATAGTTCAGGCCGCCCGAATAATCCACTACAGACCACCTTCTCGCCGGAATTCATGGCGGTGACGTGCAAAAGTGGGGAGAACGACCATACTCCATGCAACGTGGAAAGGTGGCCAATCTTTCTTGTTTTGATGCCAGCCTGAGGTCGTGGAACATCTGAATTGGAGCAAGGTGCAAGAAAGGAGGGGTCTTGAGGCTAGGAGAAGAAGAACAGGCTAGGAGTTGGGCGCCATGGTGCAGCACATGGTCGTCTTGGTTAACTGCTGTAAAACACGCACTTTAGGCTTCCAATTGGTTGCTGGAGAAGGTTGAAGTGAGGGATGTAAAGACCTGGAAAAAATAAATAAATAAATATATATATATATATATATATATATATATTCGACGCAGTGGGATCGAACATTGGTATCCATGAATTTATTTAAATTATTTACCCGCTACCCGGTTAATTATCAATTACCCGGTCAAGTGGAAAGTATTAGTTAACCGGTTAAGTATTTTTAACCATACCATCTAACCATTTAACTGAACCATACCATGTACCCGTTTAAGAGGTTAAGTGAAATGGTAAAGTGAACCGTATCACTTACCCATTTACCCGGCAACGAAGTGTGTTTTCATAAACCCTAAGCCTTCTTTCATTTTATAAGGAGGAGGGAGGGGGCGTCATGCACATAAGCTCCTTGGACAAACGCCGGCTTCCCCATTGTTTTAGTAAGTTTCTTCCTCTCTTCTTCAAAGTTTGCATGCATACATATGATCAAACATTATAATACAAGATAATCATGGAAACTATGACTTGAAATCAACAAGAAAAAGGGTAGATTTCATAGAATTTATAGCCAAGGATGGTAGCACGTTCTGCTGAATTGCAGCAGCGGCACCATGGCGATTGTGTCACAACCAGTTGCATATACCACGCAGCAAGGTAGTGTTTCACTTCTTTTGGGCGTTGGGTTGTTGTGCGGGAAGAAGGGGACGCTTTGGGCGGTGCTGCTGGCCACGTTTGAGTCGCCATAGCAGCAGGAAGGTCGCCATGGCTGCTGGTTCGTTGGTGCAGAACTTAGTTGGACGTGGTTAGTTGTTGAAAGGCACAAGCTTTAGGCTTCCAATTGGATTGCTAGGAAAGGGAAGCAGTTAGGAAGGAAGTGAATTGGTTTTGGGTTGAAGAAGAGGACGCCAAGGCTGGGTTTTGGGTGCAGGAACGTCGCCTAGGATAGCTGCTGTAAAACGTGGACGTTAGGCTTCATCTTGGGTGGTTTTAATTTGTTGTTGATGCTGGATTAGGATGTTTGGATGGTTGTTTAGCTAGGTTGCATAGGGAAGAAGAAGAAGGGCGTGATCTAAGTGGTGCCAAGGTCTGGTTGGTGCTGGTTTTGGTGAAGAGAAGGAGGGTGACGGGAAGAAGAAGAAGAAGAAGAAGAAAATGGCAGTTTGGTAATTTCTGGTTGACTCGATATGGGTTGAGTTAAAAATCATAATAATAATACCAACTTGTATTCAAATCATTAAAATAAATAATTTAAAAGAGATATGAGTTAAGTGGTCAAAATAATAAATTTATAAATTATTACATGAAATTAATAAATTTCGATCGGGATAAACGGTAATTAATTAATCGGCTGATTAAAAGCAATTAACTTAAATTGAAGGGTTAAGAGGAATATATAATAAAGACTTCACCTTTATCATATAAAAGTTATATTTGATAAATAAAACGATTATTCTTATAATAAATTCGTAAAGTAAAATAATGGATCAATAAAAGATAATCGCGTACAAATTACGCGATAGCATAATTAATTAAATAAAGAAGTGTTGAACCTTATCGAATTAAATAAATTAATTAATGTGGCATATATTAAATATTTAGTTGCATGCATTTTCGACGCGAGTAAAATTATACTAATGTATAATTTTATGCCCCATTCATATTAGGGTTAGCGGATTACAGTCGGACGAACCCGCAAGTCAGGTACGTATAATAGATAGAACATCGTATTTTCCTTGTTGGTAGCCTAGGTCGGCCTGAGCCCAGATTCGACCACCATGCACGAAGTGCAACCGGGGTCAAAGAATTGACTCAGTCCGACACTGGGTCGTGTTATGTGTGTGAATCTTGTAATGCATCGATATTGTTTTGGAGTAGTGATAGCCGCCCCATAAAAAGGCTACGGCCGGGGTGAGTGAGGCACAGCGATTCCTCCATCGCACTAGAGTGCAGTGATTGCCGCCCCATAAAAAGGCTACGGCCGGGGTGTGTGAGGCACTGACACTGAGTGCAGTGATAGCCGCCCCATAAAAAGGCTACGGCCGGGGTGTGTGAGGCACTAGCACTAGAGTTGGCAGTGAGAGCTTCCCCACAAACGGGGTGTAGCAATCACGTGAGTGTAGTGATAGCCTCCCCATAAAAAGGCTCCGGCCGGGGTGTGTAAGGCACTAACACTAGAGTGCAGTGATAGCCTCCCCATAAAAAGGCTACGGCCGGGGTGTGTGAGGCACTGGCACTAGAATTGGTAGTGAGAGCTTCCCCACAAACGGGGCATAGCAATCACCTGAGTGCAGTGATAGCTTCCCCACAAAAAGGCTACGGCCGGGGTGTGCGAGGCACTGGCACTGGAGACGGTAGTGGTAGCCTCCCCATAAAAAGGCTACGGCCGGGGTGTGCGGATCACAGCGGACACCTCCTCCGCATTGTTTGGGAGTATAGCGGAATTGCTCCACCGCATATTAAAATAAATATATGGAAATGGTGGAATGTACTTGATTTGTTTTATTTATTATACTACTTAGTGTTGTAATCACTAACGCGGAATTGCCTCCGCAGGTGTGCAGATTCGAGATTAGATGATTGACAACTAGAGCATGGAGCAAAGTAATATGAGGACTCCTATTTTTATTTGTTTGAGAAATAAGTGTGGCTGCTGGGAAACGGTCTAAGACTGTGGGAACCTTTATTTTATACTTGTTTTAATTATTATACTCGGCATTTAGTAGTTTCATATTGGTAACACCTAGCCAGCTAGGCCCACAATATTATTGTGAAAAATGGCGGGTCGTTACAAGGAGGACGTGATTCTTGGTTTGGGTGCCAAGAAAGAGGGAGAAGAAGGGTGTGGTGTGGTTTTGGTGCAGAGAAGAGTGGCAACGGGAAGAAGAAGAAGAAGGAGGAGGAGGAGGAGGAGGAGGGTGGCGATTCTGTAAATACTAGTTGACTCGATACCGACTCATGTTAAAAATAATACGAATACCTAATAAATCTTTAAAGATAATTATGTTAATGGGTTATAGGTAAAGTTAGTAAACTAATTAATTATTTTACCAAATCGCTACGGGTAATAAAACAAAATACGGTAATAATAAACGGTCGATAATTAATCAGCATACTATAAGTGATTAATTTTAAATTTGAATATTTATAAGGGATTAATAAAATAAAGATTTTACCTTTACCAGATTAAATTTAATAATAGGTAAATAAAGTTATGTATTATAATAACGAGTCAGTAAGGTAGAAAATGGGTTATTAAAATATAGTTGGATAGAAATCACTAAGCGTCGAACCTAAATAGCATAATGAAAATAAATAAAGTTCAAAACTTTATATAAAACTGGATTGACATTCCTGAAAAAGTATTTAGAGCTTTGTCTGTGCCCCATGGCCATCAAGTGAGATTGGCAACATGAATGCTTCAAGGGGAAGCATCTTACTGGTGGAAATTCATAGAGAAAACCACTTTCCATCTACGTGAGATTTCCTCCATCGCGTGGACGGAATTTGTGGCAGCTTTCAATAGACAATATTTTCTAGAGCCTGTTGTCCAGAAGAAAGCACTGGCATTTGCAAATTTGGTTCAAGGGGAGGATTCAGTACGGCAATATGTGTATTCCCAGACGAACTTCTAGGGTTACCTCCTAAGCGGGCAGTGGAGTTTGCCAATGACCTAGCACCTGAACTGACACCAAGTTCTAAATCACCATTCTTGACACTACCAAATGGTAATGAAGGATTCATAGTCTTCAGCGATGCATCTCGGTTAGGTTTAGGATGTGTCTTAATGTAAGAAGGTAAGGTGGTGGCCTATGCATCTCGTCAATGGAAGATTCATGAGCAAAATTATGCAACCCATGACTTGGAACTGGCAGCAGTGTTTTTGCCCTGAAGATTTGGAGGCACTACTTGTATGGATTCAGTTCGAAGTCATCACTGACCACTAGAGTTTGAAGTATATCTTCACCCAAAATGACTTGGAACTGGCAGCGGTGGATAGAATATTTGAAGGACTATGACTTCCAAGTCTTATACCATCCAAGGAAAGCGACATGTGATAGCCGACGCGTTGAGTCGGAAGGGCAAAGTGGACAAAAGTCAGCAGCTAGCTAGACTTTGGGCCATGTCAGTAGAATTGGTAGCTTTCATCTCGGTGGCGCAACTAACAAGCTTACTGGAAAATTTGATTCTTTCCAATGATTTGGTTGATCGTGTTAAGCTAGCACGATTGGATGATGAGGAGTTGAGTGAAATGTTGGACAAGATTCCTGACATTGTAGCTGAATCCAATAGTGTGATCAGATTTAGAGGAAGGTTGTGTGTACCTAAGGATAATACATTGAGGCAGAATATGTTGGAGGAGGCTCTTCGCTGAAAGTTATCGATACACCCTCGAGTTACTAAAATGTATTAGGACTTAAAGCAAACCTACTGGTGGATTGGCATGAAGAGGGATGTGGTGGATTTTGTCTCTATGTGTTAGACTTGCCAACAGATCAAAGCCAAACATCAACTACCTAGAGGACTATTGCAACCTTTAGAAATACCAACATGGTAATGGGAGTGTGTCACATGCGAGTTTATTTCAATGCTCTTAAGAACTCAAAAGAAGCATGACTCCATATGGGTAGTTATGGACCGACTAACTAGGGTAGCTCACTTCATCCCCACGAAATCAATGAGAACGGCGGAATACCTGGCAGGATTATGTGTTGACAATATTGCTAAATTGCATGGGATTCCAAAGGAGATAGTATCCGATCGCGGTCCCCTATTGACCTCAGATTTCGGGAAGCTTTCCAAAAAGCCATGGGAACTCAAATTAAGTTGAGTACATCATATCATCCCCAAACTGATGGTTAGAGTGAGAGGACTATTCAAACTTTGGAAGATTTGTTAAGAGCTTGCATTCTTGACTGGGGAGGTGAATGGGAGAAACACTTAGCCTTGGCTGAATTCACCTACAATAACGCTTACCAAGTCAGTATAGGGATGGCACCATTTGATGGATTATATGGTAGGCCCTATAGATATCCATCGTGCTTGCTGAAGTCTACCGAAGCAGTTATAGTCGGGCCAGAGATGGTGTGGGAAGCAACTGAAAAGGTGAAAGTCATTCATCAAAGACTTAAGGCAGCTTAGGATTGACAAAAGAGCTATGTTGATACTCGAATGAAGTTCATAGAGTTCCAAGTTGGGGAGTTTGTATACCTTAAGACATCTCCTATGAAGGGTGTGATCAGATTTAAAATATCAGGGAAGTTGAAGCCAAGATTCATATGACCGTTTCCAATCCTGGATCGAGTTGGGAATTGCGCATATAGATTAGCATTGCCTCCAAGCCTTGCTAGAGTACACAATGTTTTCCATGTGTCAATGCTAAAGAAGTATGTACAGGATGAGGATCATATCATCACAAATTTTGAAGACATAGAGCTACAATCAAATTTAACATACGAGGAAAAGCCGATCCGCATCCTGGCAAGAGAAATAAATACACTCCAGAACAAGGAAATTCCCTTAGTGAAAGTATTGTGAAAAAAGGAAGGCTACATGGGAAACTGAACAAGAAATGACAAGGAAATACCCTAGCCTGTTTGTGGCATAGGAGTTTTATATTTGTTGCCTTTTATGATATTTCGGGGACGAAATATTTCCAAGTTGGGGAGATTGTAAAGACCATTAAAAAAATAAAAAAGGACGCGGACATGGTTAGGGAAGGACCGAACATGTTATATTTTTTTACCCGGTTAATTATTTACCCATTTTATTATTTACCTTGTTAAATGAAATATGGGTGTAGAGGTGTTTTCACATACCCTAGCCATCATTTTCATTTTTATAAATTTGGAAAGGGGACGTCATTATTCACATGCATGTGTAAGGGCGACTTCCTCACCTTAGCCGCCTAGTTCTCCTCTTCCCTATGGGGGCTTCGTCCTGTCTTAGGTATCCTTCTTATCTCCCTATTCTTAGTTTGCATGCATGTTCTTTTTAATTGACAGTAAGCTTGTTAATCATGTAAATTAAGTCACAAATTAACAAGAAAGAAAAGAACTAAACTAAACTGAATGATTGAAATCCCATCCATGGCTGACGGGTGCATATTGTTGGCGAGATGGGTAACTGTAAACAAGTTTGCAAGGCTTCCCCTCACACCCACGATGCTCTGGTTGCTGGGTCGAAGGGATGGCTTGCCATGTCCATATTTTCCGGTGGGCGGCGGAATTGCAGCTGTGAGGGGGCGGAGTTGCAAGAATGATGGAAGTGGCGATGTTCTGCTGCAATAGGTGCTGTAATAGACATTCAGAGGAGTAGACACTGCTTATGGTTCGTCGACAGCATCATGGGTTCCATCACAGTAGTCTTTGTCGGCACCTAATCTCAGAATGTGCTTGTACCAACCCGCCATTTTTCACGATATTATGGGCCATGTTAGCCAGGTGTTAGTCAAAATTTAACAAAACCAACCCTATAACAACCGGTCCTAATCGGACCAGGTGTTACTTAAAAGGTTATATGTATAATATGAAAGTAAATAAGTCTAGCATTTCTAACTCAAAAGAACATATTTTTCAAATGACAATGCATGATGTAATTATCCCACAGTCTTGGACCGTTTCCCATAGCCACATTTATAACACAAGAAAATTAAAAAGAGAAGTCCGCTTACTAACCGTTCACCACCTGCGTTGGTAGAAGAACCACCCTGTCGTCTCTTAGTCTTTAGGTCCAGCTACTAACCTACAGAGGCAATTCCGCGTTAGTGATTAACCACTAAGCCGTATAATTAAATAAAACAAGTCCATAAACTCCCTATCATTATCTATAATATTGGCACTTGTGACCATTCCAACATGACCATTTATTAGCTGATGGTTCAGTCCACCATGTCCACCTATTGGGTGATGGGTCAGTCCATCATATACATTACCGGCGGGCTAGTCCAATCCGCCATGTCCATTATCGGGTGGTGAGTCCAATCCACCATGTCCATTAGTTGGCTGATGGGTCAATCCACCATGTCCATCTATTGGCTGATGGGTTAGTCCACCATGTCCGTAATTGGGTGGCAAGTCCAATCCACTATGTCCAATTTATTGGCTGATGGGTCAGTCCATCATGTCCATTACCGGCTGGCGAGTCCAATCCGCCATGTCCAATTTATTGGCTGATGGGTCAATCCATCATGTCCATTATTTGATTATGAAGGGCATAGCCCGTGTCATACTGAGTCAATTCCTTGACCCCGGTTGTACTCGGTGCATGGTGGTCAAATCTGGGCTCAGGCTAACCAGGTTATCCACAAAGTAAAATACAACATTTTAAATAATTATACAAACCTGGATATTTCGAACTTGCAGCTGCGACCAATGATCCTAATCTGAATGAGGACATAAAATTATACATAAGTATAATTTTATTCGAGTAGAAATGCATGCACCTAAATGACTAATATATATATATATATATATATATATATATCACTATTAAATTTCAACAATATTAAAATTACACTATTCATGTGACATAATCATTTAAATCCTACTTTACATTAATAATCTAGATCATAATTAACACCTAACAAATAATAAAATAATTATCAACTTATACCCAAATATTTAATTACTATTATAAGTATATTTTCCTTAAGATAAAATTTTTTAATCACGGCTATTTCTTACAGCAATTTAATTAATTAAGTTGTTCAATTAAATTATTTAAAATAATTTGTATTATTTTAATTAATAAATATTATTAATACAATTATTTTAAATTATTTGACTCTATAAAGTTTCGAACTTTATTTATTTCCATTATGCTATTTAGGTACGACCCGAGTGATTGCTACCATACTATAGTTTAATAACTTATTTTCTACATTACTCACTCGTTATTAAAATAATCATTTTATTTACCTAATATTAAATTTAATATGGTAAAGGTAACATCTTTATTTATTAATCACTTATAACCATCCGATTTAATTTAATCGCTTTTATTACGCCGATTAATTATCGACAGTTTCTCATTACCGTATTTTTTATTATTTATGTCCATGTCGACTTTGTCAAATAACTAATTAGTTTAGTAACTTTACCCTAACCCATTAAAATAATTATCTTTAAAGATTTATTACGTGTTCGTATTATTTATTAACTCGAGTTGGTATCGAGTCAACCCATATTTACAAAACTGCCACCCTCCTCCTCCTCCTTCTTCTTCTTCTTCCTTCTTCTTCTTCTTCTTCTTCTTCCCGTCGCCACTCTTCTCTGCACCCAAAACCAGACCACGCCCTTCTTCTCCGCCCCTTTTCTTGGCACTCAAACCCAGAATCACGTCCTCCCTCAACTTCAACCTTCTCCACCAACCAATTGGAAGCCTAAAGTGCGTGTTTTACAGCAGTTAACCAAGACGACCATGTGCTGCACCATGGCGCCCAACTCCTGGCCTGTTCTTCTTCTCCCAGCCTCAAGACCCCTCCTTTCTTGCACCTTGCTCCAATTCATATGTTCCACGACCTCAGGCCGGCCTCAAAACAGTAAGGATCAGCCACCTTTGGACGTTGCATGGAGTATGGTCGTCCTCCCCACTTCTGCACGTCGCTGCCATGAATTCCGGCGAGAAGGTCGTCCGTTATGGACTGTTCCGGCGGTCTGAACTGCTGTGAAGGAACCCATTATGCTATCGGCGAAGCACAACCGGTGTCTACCCCTTTGAACATCAATTACAGCACCTATTGCAGCAGAATGTCGCCATTCCATCACCCTTGCAACTCCGCCCATCCACCGCTGCAATTCCACCACCCACCGGAAACCAGGGACATGGCGAGCCATCCCTTCGACCCAGCAACCAGAGGGGTCGTCGGGGGTGTGAGGGGAAGCCTTGCAAACTTGTTTACAGTTGCCCATATCGCCAACAATTTGCACCCGTCAGCCATGGACGGGATTTCAGTTTTCAAGTTTAGTTTAGTTCTTTTCTTCCTTGTTGATTTTTAACTTTAATCCTCACGATTATAAAGCTTATTATCAAATTAAAATATGCATGTAAGAAAATTAAGAAGAGGAGATAGGAAGAATACCTAAGCAAAGAAGAAGACACGCCGGCAAGGAAGAGGAGAAGAAAATCCGAATGAAGGCTAGGGTGGAGGACGTCCTTTATAAAATGAAATGACGGCTAGGGTTTGTGGAAACACACTAATACCCGTATTTTATTCCTTTAACCGGGTAATCGGGTAAAGAATAAAATATCTAACCGTGTAGACTTAACCGGGTAGAGAATATAATATAATTAATATTAATTCTCTAACGTTCGATCCTTCCCTGCCCGAGTAGAATATATTAGGAAAAAAATTTTTTTTTCCACGGTCTTTACAATTTTATATTCTCGTTAAGATTAGGATCATCTGGTCGCAGCTGTGAGTTTGAAATATCCAATTCCATATACTTATTTTAAATGTTGTATTTGCTCAAACTGGTATAATTATATAAAATGTTATAATTATATAAAATGTTGTATTTCCCCAAAATGGTATAACTATAAGCAATGTTGTATTTTCCCAAACCGGTAGCCTTGTCGGCCACTATTCTCAAAATGAGCTGGGAGATAATTTCTAATCTTAGAATGAGTTGGGAGACCATGACTAATCTCAAAACGAATTGGGAGACCACCTAATCTCAGAATGAGCTGGGAGACAATGTTCTAATCTCAGAATTAACTAGGAGACCATGACTAATCTCAAAATGAATTGGGAGACCACCTAATGTCAGAATGAGCTGGGAGAGAATTTTCTAATCTTAGAATGAACTGGGACACCATGAGTAATCTTAAAATGAATTGGGAGACAACTTAATCTCAAAACGAGCTGGGAGACAATTTTCAATCTCAAGAATGAACTGGAAGACCATGACTAATCTCAAAATGAATTGGGAGACCACCTAATCTCTAGAATGAGCTGGGAGACAATGTTCTAATCTCAGAATGAACTGGGAGACATGACTAACCTCAAAATGAATTGGAGGACCATGACTAATCTCAAAATGAATTGGGAGACCACCTAATCTCAAAACGAGCTGGGAGACGATTTCTAATCTCAGAATGAACTGGGAGACCATGACTAATCTCAAAATAAATTGGGAGACCACCTAATCTCAGAATGAGCTGAGAGACGATTTTCTAATCTCAGAATGAGCTGGGAGATCGACTTTTACTAATCTCAGAATTGACCTGAGAGACAAATTACTAATCTCAGAATGACCTGAGGGATAATTACTCTTTACTTGTGTAATAATAATAATAAAAACTGAGTGAAATGATAATAGGGATTATATTGACTTGTTTCATATAATTATGCAGCTTAGTGGTTTTATCACTAACATGTAATTGCCTCCACAGGTGAGCAGCTTTAGACTAAAGAATAGAAGTGTGGTTGGTGGTTCTTTCACCAACCTAGGTATGGTGAATCGATAATAAAAATTTGGACTTCCTTATTAATCTCTTGTGATATAAATGTGGCTATGGGAAACGGTCCAAGACTATGGGACGATTATTTTAAATTTCAGAGAGCATGATTTATTGTTATGATTCATATTATATGTTGCGAGACTTATTTCCTGTATTTTAGTTCAAGTTCTGGAATATTACAGTTACATCAATTATATTTTTAAGTAACAGCCGGTTTGGTTCAGGCAAGTTGTGACAAGCTAGATGGGAGACTGAACAAGAAATGGCAAGGAAATAACCTAGCCTTTTTGTGGCATAGGCATTTATATTTGCAGTAGCATGAACTAATCCCAAAGATATAAATAAAATTAATCATGATTGTTCTGTTGCTGTTATGATATTTAAGAGATGAAATATGTCCAAGTTGGGGAGATTGTAAAGACTGTGAGAAAAAAATTTTTTGATACGGATGCGGTTTGGAAAGGACCGAACGTGTTATATTCTTTACCCGGTTAATTATTATATTTTATTATTTACCCGGTTACCCGGTTAAGTGAAGTACGGGTGAATCAATATGATTGGTCATCACGATTATTATGATCATTAGTCGACCTATCATGGTTCGACATGGTGAGTGGGAGGGAAAGGGAGAATGAACTTTAGCCAAGTGATACCTATTCATAAATGGGCAATAGTGTAGGGTGTAAGAATTTAATTGAGGGACTTGTTGAGTTGTATATATACATAGTTGTGAAGATTGTGGGAAATCATTCCTATTTTGATGTCAGCCTGAGGTCATGGAACATCTGAATTGGAGCAAGGTCCAAGAAAGGAGGGGTCTTGAGGCTGGGAGAAGAAGAACTTGCCAGGAGTTGGGCGCCATTGTGCAGCACATGGTCGTCTTGGTTAACTGCTGTAAAACACGCACTTGAGGCTTCCTCGCTTGCTGATTTTCTCTTGTTGTTGATGCTTTGTTGTGATGTATAGATGGTGGTTCAATTGGGTGCCAAGATAAGGGTTGGAGGGGAAGGAGGAATCTATTTTTGGAGAAGAGAAGAATGGCAACGAGAAGAAGAAGAAGAAGGGTGGCAATTTTGTAAATATGGGTTGACTCACTACCGACTCGAGTTAAAAAATAATATGAACTCGTAATAAATCTTTAAAAATAATCATTTTAATGGGTTAATGGGTGGGTTGATAGTTCTATAGCATATCATTATGATGTTCTAGTATTTTTTGATTTAATGGGAATTTTCCCAATTTTTATAGAATTTTTTAGGATTTACGGTGACTTAATTATTATTCTTAACTCGAGCTAGTCTTGCCGCCGATGTCGACGCCACCTGACTGCTAATCAACGCTACCTAGCCCCGCCACGGCATCGCAGTGCTACCCTGACCAGAGCCGGCCACCATTTGGCCTCCATGACGCCGGACCACCGCGAGTAGTGCCGCGCCCACATTGTGCTTCCATTGTCGATCGCGCCACCAGTGACCTTCGTCAGCATGATCGGGTGGTTGCCTCGACACGTTCGACCGCCCAACGACCTTTCCTGACTAGAGCGGAGGCCGTCGCCGTCCAGGCCAGCCGAATCGAGTCACCCATCGCCGCCACCACTGTTTTAGAAATTTTTTGGCAAGCTGCCACCTCTGTTGGCCAGGTCAATGGTGTAGATGTGTCAGGCTTGCCGAGTCGGTTCCAATGGTACCCAATATGACCCCCAGCCAACCAGTAGACACCGCCGGCGATTGCCGCAGGAGAACCGCCGGAAAGTTCCCGGAAAACCAGATTTGCATCAATTTGGCAAATCGTCAACCGAGTTCATCTAGTCGAACCTGATCGACTTTGGATGCCGCCGAGTGTCGAATTCGAGCTCCGAGATGAGTGTGAAACCCTAATAGTCATGGACCGCCTATGATGAGACGTATAATTACCTCCTATTTGATTATTTAAACTTGCTGATTGTTAGCATAGCAAGTTAGGATTGATTAATTATCATGATAAATGTTTGACTATGGATGATGTGATAATTGCATGATGCAATTAATTGAGAATGAACAGTATGTGATCTAATGAGGTAGATCGAGTCTTAGCATGATAAGTGATCACGACATAACTTAAAAAAACACAGTAAAATCGGTATGAATGGGATTAGTTGGAATTATTTTCATACATATGATTATTTGATTGTTGATTGAGGTTCATTAAGTTTGATGCATCATTTAGTTAGTGGGCATTAGTATTTACTTTTGATGTGTAGTTACAGAGTAGGAGCTCCCCGCCTCGGCGCAATGACACGCTTGGAGCTTTTAATAGGTCCGTTTAGGACTCGTCTTTGTTTTACATTCTCTTCTATTGTATGTTTATTTTATTATTTGCAAGAGGGGTTTAGTGGTGTTTTATTTGATCCCACTTAACTCAGGTCATTAAATCGAACAATTTTCTGGATTAACAACCCCTCGAGGATGAGATCCCTCGAGGATGATTTCGAAAACAAGATCCACCACAAGTTGCCTTCGGTCCTATTATATAAATCAATTTCTAGGCCTGTATATATAATTTTATCGAGTTTTCAGTGAGATGAGAGATAAAGAAACCAACTGCACGTGCCATGAGAGGATGCCGTGACAGTCAAAGCAGGCTCTAGATTAGTGCAGTAGACTGTTCCATTCCCGAGGGATCCTGACAACTACGCATTTGAGTTTCTCACACCCAGAGAATGTGGAGGTTTACGGGTACTATTTAGTATAGTGTGTGTCCGGACAAGTGGTTTAAAGGGTACTTAAGGCAACTGCCTTAGTGTATTCGGCCTTCGTGCTCAAGGCCAACAAAAATATGGATGTAAGGAGAGGGCTTAGGATTTGAGACTAGAAAATAGCATAATAAAATGCCGAGAGAGGCATCAGCAGTAACAGATCAGTTAATTCGGCATGCTACCGGGTCTGCAGCCCAGCGGCTCCTCAGTAGGTGCCCTTCAGAGTGTTCACGAGGAGTATATGATGTTTTCTTTCATATGAGAGTTTTCTCTCATAGCCAGCTTGTTATAGTTATTTTATTTTTCGGACCAGTAACACTTGTTACTGACGTGTTTTTATAATATATGTAGGTAATAATCACGAGTTGGAGGAACCAGCTTGGATGGAGGGGCACTGATGTCACTTGCACACATGTCAGTTGATAGAGTGGTTAATATTTTGTTATGATGTTATTATGTTCATGTGATGTGATTAAATGCTAAAATATGAGGATATGGTGAGATGAAATACTAAGACATGATAACAGGAAAGGGAAATGTCATTAGACTGTGCAGCAGAAGTGTGGTGGGTTCAAACCCAAGTTCCAAAATGAGTATATAGCATATTAGATTACGTGTGATTGAAATTGTTGATATATGCATATATATTTGTATACATTAATGTGACAGGGTGGACCCTAATTGCACTTTTAGGGGAGACTCTGTCCGTTTTATTTCAGAATTTCTATCAATTTTGGTCGTCATTATATTGGTATGTAAATTAGTTTGTATGTCATCCATGTAGTATCATGTGAGGAATCTTAGCATTCATCCATGCATGACGAGTCGTATCTTCATCTTAAGATGCCAAGATTAGATCAGCATGAGTTGGGTTCGGGTTATCTAGCCTAACTGGGGCATGTAACATGCTAGTTTGGTTCATGAGCGTGAACCGGATTTGGAGTGTTACAAAATTGGCATCAGAGCCACTCTCGGTTGATTAAGATGTAAGATACATTGATAGGTAATGTGTGCGCAAGGACTGCTCCACGTCCAACTGGCAGGTATGTTTCTGTCTATTTTCTTTACATGCAGAATTTTTTTCATATGTTGTTTGGATAACAATGTATTCAGAGCTTGCTCAAAAATATGTGGAATTGACCATAGTTAAACTGATAGGCCATTTCTATGGATGTGAGCAGATGTGAGCAGGAATCTGACAGGATTGTCATGATGGGATTAGAGACCCACTAGTTCTGTCCATCGCATAAGTGAAATGGATGATTGACCAGGTTTTCACGTCTTTCATGTCACCACATTAGTCCTGCTTTCGTGGGACATGGTGTACATGTGGTGATGAGTTAAAAGGAAAAGGGGTAAAGTAAGGAGCTGACGTATGGAGATACTGGCAAGTTAGTTGGCATATGAGATGGACAACCGAGTTCCTTAGACAAATCCCTAAAATGAAGGCCGTGACTAAGCCAATGGAACCACTGAAGTACTTGGGGCTTAGATGAGAGTTTGGGCAGAAGACTTGAGATGGACCACTTCTAGAAGATAGTAATGAATGAGGATGAGTAGAGTAGTGGATCGACAGTTCGATTAGTGCTTCACCACCTCCCCCTCTTCCACTAGTTTATGACCTACGAACAACAGTTTTGGCTTCACTTTGCCAAACAGAGGTCTCGATATGATGAGGATAAGATCAAGACTACTATTGAGGACTAGTCAGCACTGATGAAAGTAGCCACTCCAAATTTTAGGAGATTACAGTGAGTTCAGCATAGGTTTACCATCATATGTGTCAGCACATGATCCAAACGCCTCTGGATTAGACACGTATGGTTGGACAACCTGAGCCTAGTTGCTGCCAGCTAAGATATGTAAGAGACAGTAGTTGCTTTACGATATATATGATTAGGATCAGATTCGTAGAACCTAGTTAGCACTATTCCCAGCCGAGTTGCTCAACCACCGACCGAGTGCACAACCGCTGACCAAGTGCACAACCACCGACCGAGTTGGACAACTGCCGACCGAGTTGCACAACCGCCGACCGAGTCACACAACCACCGCCCAGGTTCACAACCTCTGTCTCAGATCCACTACAACCAACCGAAGACACACTACCGCCGTTCGTGTATTGCTCATCTGTCGATCGAGTAGAATAGTTAGAGCTTACTACGGCCAAAACTTGAGGAACAAGATATAGATACAATGGAAATTAATAGAATAGAGAAGAGTTGGGAAAACTGAGGTTATTTGGATGTGATAGCATAGGATCCGACTTCACAGCTCTCTTGCAATCATTGTCTTGACGTGACACCTTGGGTCAGATGTATATTGCAAGATAACTCCATCAGGCACTATTAGTGATAGTCTCATAGGAATGTTGCGCATGGGCGGAATTAAGGAACATGACAGTATGACCTCCAGATGGGACGGTCACAATGACCAGATTGTGTAGATTGCATGATAATACATCCACGGGCCACAACCAGCATAGATCAGATGGTTAGTAGACAGTCACACACGCTATTGAACCCATTTAGTGATGGGCCAACCAGTGATAAGAATTCTACTTATACTAGAGGATTGGGCATAGATAGAAGGTTAGTGAGGAAGTTTCCTTCAGAAGGATAGTGATTCCCTTGTGTTTCGCCAGCACGATTAGGTTCTCACCTTGAGATATAGGATTGAGCCTTGCCCTGAGTATAGGATTGAACCTTTATGGTACTGATTAGGGTTTACAATGCAGGTAGATGTTGCAGACTGATCTTCTGATGAGGATTCTACCCCAGCATGAGAGCGATGTAGACAGAGACTTCAGACAGAACAGACCATGCTGGCCAGATAGAGTGATATCAATGTATGCTCATCTACATTGATAGCCTTCCTTGAGAGTCTACCATAGCGGTAGTAGTCATGTGAGTCAATATTTGTACTATCAATCGGTGTGGGACAGCAGGTCACACACCACTGAAGAGTGGATGAGACACGTGTCAAACCTCACTATGAGTCCTCGTAGACTTGAGGGGAGACAGGGGTTCTTTGGGTCGCTTGAACCGGCCCGTTTAGAAGTGCGTGACTAGTACGATATTTAGAAACATGTGCCTACTGTTAGCTGATTGAACTAGGGCCCCTTAGGAGCTGTTTTTGAGATTCGTCATTGATTGCCTATTCTATAGACTGATCGCCTGTGGCATAGTAAATCGTGGTGACCTTAGAGACAAGTCCATAGACCTACCGATATTTTGGTCACCCAGTATGCTACATAGGAATTTCATCTCCCCTACCATTTGCATGATACCCTGACCTTACTACAGATTAGAGTGACATACCTATGTAGTAGGTTTTTCTTAGCTTAGTGGAGTTCCCGCATTTACCTGGCATCAGATACCACATGTGAGGATGAGATGTCACCTATTGAGAGTGCTTGAGCAGTGGGACTAGATTTCGATGAGATTCAGTTTTCTTTCCTATAACCCAGAGATGTGAGATAGATAGAGTAGAGCTTGCACTTGAGGATTTCCACTCACCTCTTTGTATATGTCAGTTCTACTATCAGTTTACCCAAATGATTGAGATGAGTATACATTGCCCAGAGCACATCCCATAGACCAGATGCAGACACTACAACCCCATGCAGAGTACGTTATCATACTCCTTGAGACACACTATGTATGTACAGGTGTTCTCGCCCCCTTTGAACAGTAGTTAGTGGTTGATACAGTAGAGTCATAGCAGTATCCTTGTTCTCTTATAGAATAGAGTGAGATATTTGATACAGGATCGAGTCAACTAGGACCCAGTGAGCGGTCTAGTTGCTTATAAAGGGACACTTGAGAGTTGGATCTAGACTGGCGATAGTGAGCAGTGCAACTCATTAGCCTATACACCCATACCCAGCAGGAGACTCATATCACACTTTAGGATGGTTGTAGGACCTAGGATGGAGTTTCTGAAGAGTACATGTAGTTGACTTTTCACATAGATGAGGTCTAGAGACATGGGTAGATGCTAGCAGGTTGGTGTTAGACTATTTTCAATAACATGCAAGTATATACGGTCGAAACAAATAGTATGATGATAAATTAGAGTATTGTTCCCACAGAGAGATGAATTTCCTTAAATTAATTAAATAAAATAAAATTAAGAACAAAACAGAAATAATTGACTGAACGAAATCTAAATCATAACTTAAATAAAAAGCGGAGTTAAAATTATAAAACTCGTTCTAGAGTCGAATGTCCCTTAACATGAACTTAATCTTCATCAAATCTTACTCTTATCTTTTATTCCCTCGGATTGTTGATCTAGGATAATTATATTACATGGTGGCTCCCACTCCTTCATGCTTCTATTATTTTGCATCAATTTCTACCTCCCGGTGATAATTGATTAATCAACAAAATAATGCATTAAGATTTGCCTCGCAATCGCATACGGTGTTGTGTATCTTCTGACCACAACGACAAACAAGTCAAAAGACTCGTCGTATGATGAATTATCAATGACTAATCTTATTAATTTCTCCCAAAATCTAATTAAACCTCGTGATCTAAGAAATACGTGATCAATCTACTCTTAGCATTAAGAACATGACAATTTAAACAATTCGATTGAATAAAAGAATAAGAGGTGAAATGAATTCAATTAAATCATCTTAAGTTCCATTATTCTCCAGAACGAAATATAAGACTACTCCATAATAAAAATAGAAAACAGTATAAAGAAGAAACTAATTTTTATTATAAAAGAAAAAGGAATTACAAAAACTAAAACTACTACTTTCAGTACACTCTGAAGCTAAGAGATGAGATATGATCAACAACAAATGACCACCCCTTTATATAGAAGTGGAGATACAAGAATTCGAAAAGGGTGTTAACAAATCGATGTAGTCTAATTAATTATAATGTCCTTTCAAGTTTCCAATTGTTCGACTCCATTGAACACCATGAATTGTAGCCATTGGGTGGAGCCAAGTATCATCACCAATCAATTCCAAAGCTTAATTTATACATCTTTTTTGTATTAAAACATCAAAATTAAGCATATATAATAAAATATTAATTAACTAAGAAATAAAGTAAAATATTACTTAATTAATAATGTTTATACCCGGGAAGTACAAAATCATATTAAAAACATGGGGAAATATTATATATTTTAAACACTTAACACACCCCCAAACTTAAACTTTTGGGGATCCCGAGTAAAATATCATAACAAAGAAAATTTTACTAAACAAAAATATTTAGTCCCCATTATGTTCTCATATGATTTTTAATCAAACTATCCAGAGACAACAAGATGTCAATCAAATCAAAAATTCCCTTTCATCAATCACATCCAAAAGAAAGCTCTCTGTGTGTGTGTGTAAGATAATCCATTGGCTTTAAATGATCGATCCCGATGCTCAGTCCTAATTTCAATTGCACCGTGTGGAAAAACTGTTTGCACAATGTAAGGACCAGACCATCTTGATTTCAATTTTCCTTTGAAAATATTCAACCTTGAATCATATAACAATACTTTTTGGCCAGGAGAAAATGGTTTGGAAACAATTCTTTGATCATGCCATGCTTTGGATTTCTCCTTATAGACTTTGGCATTTTCATAAGAAGCTCTCCTATTTTCTTCTAATTCAATAAGTTGTTGCAGTCTCATTTTTCCACATGCTTCCAAGTCAAAGTTTAATTCCTTAATGGCCCAAAAAGCTTTATGTTCTAATTCTAGGGGAAGATGACAAGCCTTTCCAAACAGTAATCGATAAGGAGACATGCCGATTGGTGTCTTGAAAGCTGCTCTATAAGCCCATAAAGCATCATCTAACCGAATAGACCAATCTTTTCTATTACATTTTACTACCTTCTCTAGAATTTTAAGAATCTCTCGATTGGATACTTTAGCCTAACCATTAGTTTGTGGATGGTAAGTGGTAGCAACCTTATGTTTCACTCCATACTTAGCCAATAAAGCTTCAAATTGCCTAATGCACCTCCATCACTAATGATTGCTCGTGGTGTACCAAATCTGGTAAATATATTCTTCCTTAAAAACTTAACCACCACTTTGGCATCATTTGAAGGTAAGGCCACTACTTCAACCCATTTAGAAACATAATCTACAGCTAAAAGAATATAAATGTTAGAGTTTGATGGAGGAAAAGGACCCCATAAAATCTACACCCAATACATCAAATAATTCCACTTCAAGAATAGAGTTGAGAGGCATTTCGTTTTTCCTTGACAAATTTCCAGCCCTTTGACAGTGATCTCATCTCTCAATAAAATGTCTTGCATCTTTAAATAGTGTAGGCCAAAATAATCCTGATTGGAGTACTTTCATTGCTGTCCTAGTACTTCCAAAGTGCCCGCCGTAATCTGTTGAGTGACAATGATGAAGTATGGACTCCATTTCATCTTCTGGTACACATCTTCTTATCATTCCATCAGCACATTGCTTGAAGAGAAGAGGGTCATCCCAAAAGTATGACTTAGCTTCATAAAGAAATCGTTTCTTTTGTTGAAAGTTCAAGTCCGGTGGCATCTTCCCACTCACCAAGTAATTCGCTAAATCAGCAAACCATGGGACAACATTACTTTCAATGACCAATATATTTTCATCAGGGAAAATCTCATTCACAGGTGGGTAATCCTTAACATTGTGTGCTTGGCTCAACCGAGAAAGGTGGTCTGCTACAACATTCTCACTTCCTTTCTTGTCTTTAATCTCCACATCGAATTCCTGCAATAAAAGAACCCAACGGATTAGCCTAGGTTTGCAATCCTTCTTAGACAAAAGGTATTTTAGCGCAGCATGATCAGTATATACAATAACCTTTGAACTGAGCAAATATGATCTAAACTTATCAACAGCATGCACTACTGCTAACAATTCCTTTTCAGTTGTGGTATAATTGCGTTGTGTATCATTCAATGTCTTACTAATATAGTAGATAACGTAGAAAAATTTGCCCTTCCTTTGGCCTAAAACAGTACCTATTGCATGGTCACTGGCATCACACATTAATTCAAAAGGTTGTGACCAATCCAGTGCAATCATAATGGGAGCTGAAATCAATTTTTGTTTTAAAGTCTCAAAAGCTTTCAAACATGCATCATCAAAATAAAAAAATTGCATCTTTTTCTAGTAAAGCAGATAAAGGTTTTGAGATTTGAGAAAAATCCTTTATAAAACGTCTATAGAATCCTGCATGCCTTAAAAACCATCTAATTTCTTTCACCGATGTAGGATGTGGAGCTTTTCTATAGCTACAACTTTTGCCTTGTCTACTTCAAGTCCTTGGCATGAAACTTTATGTCCCAAAACTATTCCTTCCTGTACCATAAAATGACATTTTTCCCAATTAAGAACAAGATTAGTTTCTTGGCAACGTTTAAGAACACAAGATAAAATAGATAAGCATTCATCAAACATCTCTCCAAAAATAGTAAAGTCATCCATAAATACTTCTAGGCCATGTTCAATCATATCAATAAAGATGGCCATCATGCATCTTTGAAATGTAGCGGGAGCATTACACAAGCCAAAAGGCATTCGCCGAAAAGCAAAAGTGCCATAAGGACAAGTGAACGTCGTTTTCTCTTGATCCTCAGGTGCAATGGTAATCTGATTGTAACCTGAATATCCATCAAGAAAACAAAAGTAAGCATTCCCAGCTAATCTATGAAGCATTTGATCAATAAAAGGAAGAGGAAAGTGATCTTTTTTTGTAGCCTTGTTGAGCTTCCTATAGTCCATGCACACACGCCATCCCATGATGGCTCTTGTAGAAATCAGGTCGTCTCTCTCATTCTTTACCACAGTTATACCTCCTTTCTTTGGTACACATTGTATTGGACTCGCCCAAGTACTATCAGCAATGGGATATATCACTCCAGCATCCAACCACTTAATAATTTCCTTCCTGAACACTTCTTTCATGTTGGGGTTGAGTCGTCGTTGGTGCTCTACAGTTGGACTGCATCCATCCACTAAGTTGATTCTATGCATACAAAAGGATGGATCGATGCCTTTTATATCTGCTATAGTCCAAGCAATAGCTGACATGTGATCCTTTAATATTCTAATCAGCTTCTCTTCTTGCAACATAGTTAGCTCTGAAGAAATAATAACAGGAAGAGTGTCATTAGGCCCTAAAAAAGTATACTTGAGATGTTTTGGAAGTTGTTTTAACTCCAAAATAGGTGGTTCTTCAACTGATGGCAGCAATTTGTGGAATGGTAGATCTAAAGGTTCCACAACTCTAAATCTTCTAGGCAAGATCGGTTTTGAATCTAATACTTTAACCATTTCTTCCACATCAATATCTTCTTCACAAAGAGAATTTATTGCTTTATGTAATGAATCATTCAACTGATCTCCTTTGTACATTATTTTATCCCTTAGTTCAATTCTAGAACAATCATATGTTGCATCCGGGCAATTCTTGGATTTAAAAATGTTGTATGTGACATAATCGCTGTTTACCCTACGTGTAAGTTTTCCATCGGCTACATCGATCAGTGCTCTCCCCGTTGCCAAGAAACCTCTCCTGACAATGAGTGGTATATCATCATTCCTTCCTTCCATTTCAAGCATTATAAAATCTGCAGGAAAGATAAACTTGTCAACCTTTATTAAAACATCTTCAATGACTCCTTTAGGAAATACCAATGATCGGTCAGCCAACTGAAGTGTGACATTGGTAGGAGCAATATCTTTGATTCCTAACCTTTTGAAAATAGAAAAAGGCATAAGATTAATGCTAGAACCTAAGTTACATAAAGCATTACAATGAACATTCCTCCAATTGAACATGGAATCACAAATTTTCCCGGGTCTTTTATCTTAGGAGGTAGTTTTCTTTGGAGGACAGCACTACATTCCTCTGTCATGGCTACAACTTCATTGTCATATACTCTCCTTTTCTTTGCTAAAATATCCTTCAAGTATTTTACATAACTAGGCATCTGTTCAAGTGCTTTAGCAAAATGTATGTTAATTTGTAATTTCTTAAATATATCAAGAAATTTTTGAAATATTTTTCATCACTTTGTTTCCTCAATCTAGAAGGAAATGGTACCTTTTCTTCAACCTCATCTATAAGTACTTCATCTTTTTCTTTCCCTTTGCTTCCGAGTAAGCTAACCAATGTATTGGGTTCACGTTCGTTGCTTGGCTTATCATCTTTTTCCCTAACTTCATTAGGTTGAACGGGTTCTTGTAAAGTAATACCACTCCGGGTTGTTATAGCTTTGCAATGCTCTTGACCATCATTCCTTGGTTGTTCTGGTTGACTAGGAAGTACACCCTTGAGTTGCTCTCTTGGTTCCTTGTTTAATTGCACCATAACTTGTTGCATAAACTATTGTTGTTGTTGTTGCTGATTTTGCATAAATTGCTGCAAAGTTTGTTGCATGGAATTGAACATTTGGACCAAATCCGGTTGTTGTCGTTGCTGAAAAGAAAGTGAGGGAGGTCGAGAATGCTGTGATGGTGGTGGTGGATTAGTGGGAACAACAACCGGTTGTGGAGAATTATTCCATGAAAAGTTGGGGTTATTACGCCAGCCCGCATTATAGGTGTTGGAATAGGGATTGTTGTTCCTATTAACGTTGCCTACATAGTTAACTTGATCTGTTGTACATTGACCTGTAAAATGTCCTTGTCCACACCATTCACACCTTGGCTCCACAGCCTTAATATGTCCCTGCATATTAAGATTTTGAACTTGATTAGTTAAAGCACTGACCTGAGCAGATAAAGCAGTAAGTGCATCTAATTCTAAAACTCCGGTAGTCCTCCTTGGATGCCTTTCTTGTGTGGCATGATGGTTGCTAGGAACCATTAATTCTAGCAATTGGAAAGCTTCATGTGGGCTCTTCCTAAGAAATGATCCATTGGCGGTAGCATCAACTATGTTCTCTGTTTGCCCCAACAACCCATTATAAAAAGTTTGGAGTTGCATCCATCTTTCTATACCATGGTTGGGACACTTTTTTAACAATTCTTTATATCTTTCCCATGCCTCAAAGAGAGACTCACCATCAAACTACAAAAAGGATAAAATTGCATTATGTAATTTAGCAGTTTTAGAAGGTGGAAAATATTTTAACAAAAATTTTTTAGATAATTCATCCCAAGTGGTTATTGAATCTAATGATGAAAACCATTCTTTCGTACTTCCTATTAATGAGAATGGAAATAAGCGAAGGCGGAGAGTGTCATCAGAGACACCAGGTTGCTTATACATATCACAAACCGAAGAGGGTGTTCACAAATCGACATAGTATAATTAATTATAATGTCCCTTCAAATTTCCAACTGTTCGACTCCATTTAACACCATTATTGTAACCATTGGGTGGAGCCAAGTATCATGACCAATCAATTCCAAAGCTTAATTTATTCATCTTTTTCTCAATTAAAACATCAAAATTAAGCATATATAATAAAATATTAATTAACTAAAAAATAAAGTAAAATATTACTTAATTAATAATGTTTATACCCGGGAAGTACAAAATCATATTAAAAACATGGGGAAATATTATATATTTTAAACACTTAACAGTTGGTCTTACCCTCGATGCAGTTTTCCCAGACATAGCTCAGATTAGAACCTTGCTATACTCTAGCATATCTGCTTGACCAACCCAGTAGGCCCTTAGGGGTGATTTAGGTTTTCCCACCGAGTTAGTAGTAGGGATCAGAACAGAAGAGTATGATGATGGTGATGTCAAAATAAGCACAGACATTATTAGGGATCCGGAAAGAAGAGAATGATGGTGGTCATGTCAGAACAGGCACAGATAGCTTAGAAAAAGACTGTTGATATTGACAGCATCACAACCAGAACCTGCCATGATGGCGCAGCTACAGTAAGTGAGGAGGTACATGGCAATCGAAGAGTAGAGGATACAACTGGTGTGTATCTAGCTTCCAGGTATTAGTTCAGTAGAACCTCCTTGAGTTGAAATTTCGAGGGCAAAATTCTTATAAGGAGGGAAGATTGCAAAACCCACGATTCACGTCAGGGTTTTATATTCAGAACCGGTCGATTCGACCGTTATTTTTGAGTCGAGTCAGTTTCAGAACACGTGTACTGAGCTGACGCCAGTCGTGTGCATGAGCTATGAGGGTCATGCGTACCCAATTATATGATGATAACGTCATAAACATAGCAGAATAGAATAAGTCATCGGAATATATGAGAGTATGCTAGTTACTTTTTTTATTTTTATATATAGTGGATCGTAAAATTAGTCTTACGCTATTTATCGCATTTGGACACATTACAGGCAATTTGGGTGGGTTGATAGCTCTAGACCATATCATTGTGATGTTTTGGTGTTTGTTTGATTTTATGGGAATTTTTCAGATTTTTATAGAATTGTTTTAGGATTTACGGTGACTTAATTATTATTCTTAACTCAGGCTAGAGACAAGTCAAGTAATATTTACAAGTTTACCACCAGCCCTTTTCTTCCTTCCCAACGCCTTCTTCCCCATCCAAATCCTAGCCGCGCCACCCTCCGCTTGTCTTGCCACCACTGTCGACACCAACCGGCCGCCGATCGACGCTGCATAGACCTACCACGGAATCGTCGTGACGCCCCGACCAGGCCGGGCAACCATTCGACCTCTATGACGCCAGACCACCGCGACTAGTGCCGCCCATGTTGCACTTCCGTTGTTGATCACGCCACCGGCGACCATCGCCGCCATGATCAGGTGGTCACCTTGACACCGTTGACCGCCCAGCAACCTTTCCTGATTGGAGCGGAGGCCGTCGCCGCCCAGGCCGGCCGTATCATGTCACCCATCGCCGCCACCACTGTTTTAGCCATTTGATGGCCAGCTTCCACCTCCGTTGGCCACGTCGGCATCGTAGATGTGTCGGGCTCACCGAGCCGGTTCCAATGGTACCCAATATGACCACTATCCAGCCAGTAGATGCCGCCGTCGATTGCCTCCGAATAACCACCGAAAAGTTGCCAGAAAATCACCGAAACTTGCAGGAAACCCAGATTTGCATGAATTTGGCTGATCATCCACCAAGTTCATCTAGTCGAACCTGATCGACATTGGACTCCACCAAGCATCAAATTCGAGATCTGAGACGAGCGTGAAACCCTAATTGTCATGGACCGCCTATGACGAGATGTATAATTACCTCCTATTTGATTATTTAACTTGATGATTGTTAGCATAGCAAGTTAGGATTGATTAATTATTATGATAAATGTTTGACTATGGATGAAGTGATAATTGCATGATGCAATTAATTGAGAATGAATAGTATGTGATCTAATGAGGTAGATCGAGTTTGATCATGATAAGTGACCACGACGTAACTTAGAAAAACATAGTAAAATCAGTATGAATGGGATTAGTTAGAATTATTTTCATACGTATGATTATTTGATTGTTGATTGAGGTTCATTGAGTTTGATGCATCATTTAGTTAGAGGGCATTAGTATTTAGTTTTGATGTGTAGGTACGGAGTAGGAGCTCGCCGCCTAGGCGCGATGACACTCTTGGAGCTTTTAACAGGGCTGCAGCCCAGTGGCTCCTCAGTAGGTGCCCTTCAGAGTGTTCACGAGGAGTATATGATGTTTTCTTTCATATGAGACTTTGCTCTCATAGCCAGCTTGTTATAGTTTTTTTTTTTGGACTAGTAACACTTGTTACTGACGTGTTTTTATACTATATGTAAGTAATATTCACTAATTGGAGGAACCGGCTTGGATAGAGGAGCACTGATGTTGCTTGCACACATATCAGTCAATAGAGTAGTTAATATTTTGTTATGATGTTATTATGTTGATGTGATGTGATTAAATGATAAAATATGAGGATATGATGAGATGAAATAGTAAGACAAGATGACATGAAAAGGAAATGTGATCAGAGTGCCTAGTAGAATGTGGTGGGTTGAAACCCAAGTTCCAAAATGAGTATACAGCATATTTGGTTACGTGTGATTGAAATTGTTGATATATTCATATATATATTTTTATATATTTTTTTGACTGGGCGGACCCTAATTGCACTTTTAGGGGAGACTCTGTCCATTTTATTTCAGAATTTTTATTGATTTTGGTCGTCATTATATTAGTGTGTAAATTAATTTGCATGTGATCCATGTAGTATCTTGGGAGGAATGTTAGCATTCATCCATGCATGACGAGTCATATCTTCATCTTAACGGGCCGAGATTAAATCCCCATGAGTTGGGTTCGGGTTAGCCGACCTAACCGGGGCCTATAACAAGCTGGTTCGGTTCACGAGCGTGAACCGGATTTGGGGTATTGTACCATGTGAGCATGTTATGGAGGTTGAGTATCCTGGACATGCATATGATAGTTTCAATTATGATAAAGTAGAGCATGAGTTATCAGTGTATAAATGAGGTATATATATGATTGTTATGATTTAGCCCGGATTTTAGGCCAAGATCTAGGCCGAAATAGCGTTTCGTGTCTGTTTGGGACTTTCTTGTTATTTCATTTGCATGGTAGATAGGAATTTTAGATCACTAGATTGTGCCCCAGTGGGCTCAACTTGATTGATTTTGGGAGGCCCATTTAGCTTTCTTACCTCGATTCCCTCTCGTAGAGTCATTTCTAGGACTCGAGTTAGTTTCAACTTTAGACGGTCTTGATCCATGCTTTCTATCCATAAGTATATTGCATATTCCCATCGATGGACCCCACTAAGCCACCAAGTTGTTAGATGCTCACATCATGCCACGAGGCAAAATCTAAGTCATCCAATCAACCCTAGTTTCCCATATAGATTTTGAGATTTCTCCCGTTTTCACTGTTTTTCCACCTTACCGCTGCCACCACTTTGGCCCGCCACCGGTGAGACCCGGGCACTCCTTTGGCACCCATTCAGTATGGTCGTGACTGCCTCGTGGCCAGCTTTCTGTTCATACCACTCATGACCACAGCACCACCGTGTTGGCATCGGCGACTGAGTTTTCTATTCTGTTCATCACCGCCACCGCCACCATTTGCGTTGTTTTCGTGTGCCGGCGAGCTACAACTAGCTAATCCGACCTCCCCGATGGCTTCCCCTCGCCGAGACCTATAGTTTTGGACCAACACCACCCACCGCTTTGGCCGCAATCACTGCCGCCAACGTCGCCACACATGGCAGTGATGTTGCCCCTTTCTGGTCGAGCTCCTCCGACCGTCACCACATAACTTTCCCCGTCCCCCTCTTATGATCATGACGAACGGCCACCTCTACTGCTGCGCCATTGGTGTTCTCTGGCGACAGGCACGACCACGTCCATAAGTGGGAATGGACTATAGATCTTTAACTTTCGGGGTACCCATTTTAAAGAAATGACTAGGCCCATTATGTTGCACTTTGGGCTGGGTTGTTACAAATGGTATCAGAGCCGACTTGGTTCCGTGTTAGATGGTGGTCTAGATTAGAAACGTTGGCTAGGCTGCCGGTCACGAGCCAGAAAGGTCGTGGGCTGGGGCCAGCAACGGGCCAAGAATAGGCATTTCGGGGATGAAATTCCCTAAGGTGGGTGGATTGTGAGATCCCTCAACTTAGTCCCACATCTAATACCTACTTAGAGAAGATCCTGTTTATAAGTGGGAATAGACTATAGATCTTTAACTTTCGGGGTACCCATTTTAAGGAAATGACTTGGCCCATTACGTTGCACTTTGGGCTGGGTTGTTACAGCCACGTCTTGTCAGACCTGTTTTCCCAGTCTGTGTTCGCATGTTCGGAACCATGTCCGCCTGTTCGCGACTGTGTCCGCTTGTCAGTGATCGCATCCACTAGCCCATGTTTATGTCCATGTCCATATGCGTAGCCAACCCAGCCCATTTTCTAGTTAAACCAGAATGAGTTGGTTCAACCTATTCAGTTCGGTCAGATTCAGCTTGGTAGGGTCCGGTTTAACCCATTTTGGGTAATTCGAGAACTTCTATACTAGTTTAGAAGTAATTTCACATGATTTACCATGATTGGATGTTATGATGATTTCCCTTATTTATTGATTTATTTACTTGTTAAATTATTTATTTATTCATTATTATTTATTTAATTTTATTTATATGTTTATGGTATATGATGTATGTTTACATGATTATTTGTTATTATTAATATTATATTTATTTATTAATGTTAGTTTTTTTATGTTTACTAAATTACATATATTTATTTCTTAATTTATTTACTTGTTCGTGTATATTATTATTTAATTGTATTTAATTACGTCTTTTGTAACGAAGACTATGATATTATATTATTCAGGTTTAGTTAAAACTAAATATTTATTTATTTACTTATTTACTTATTTTGTTATTTACTCCTTTGTAGAATGATTATGTATTTATTTATTTATATAATTACTAACAAGATTATTTATATATTTACTTGTGTTTAGCCATTTACGTATGTAGTATATGATATTATTATTTTATGATTAGAGTATTGATTGTTTTTATGTATTCATTATCTATATATTTATTTATTTATTTATTTATTAATTTTTATTACTTATTTTCTTTATTATGTCTCGATTTATAAATTGTGTGTTTACCGGTATGTTTATTTAGTGTAATTTTGTTTAGTAGAATGTATTGATTATATAAGCACACACCACAAGCATACATCATGTAGAGACATTAGTATTTTACTTTGCAGTGGGTTCCGATGCAGGCTTTTGAGTCTGAGCTCACCGTAGATGTGCAGATACGCTTGGAGCTTTTGGACCACAAGTTTGTAGGACTCTCCCTCTTTGCTTGACTCCTTCCATGGCATCATAGTGGTGACATGTATGATGGTAATCAAATATTGAGCCTACACTTATCTACTGCTCTCATAAACACTAACCATCTCTCTCTAGAAATCATTGATCTAACCCTGGTAGATCGAGTGATATCTAGTAAACCATCTAAATCCACAGTCAAAGGTAATCTCACTAATTCTTGATGTGTTCCTGCCTCTATCTATTGAAGAGTGGCCAACAATATTGTTTGAATATACATACAATAATGGAAGAGGGGGAGGCGTTGAAGTATCCATGAGACTATAGATACACCTCGACACTTATCCTCATCCACTGTTATCTTCTAAAAGTTGTCCATCTCAAATCATCTCTCCAAAATCTCATCTATGGTCCAAGTACTTCAATGGCCCCATTGTCATAGCCATATCCTTCATATACAATGATTTATCTGAAGGTCCAAGTTCTCCAAAGTAGACCTTAAAATTATGCTAAATGGATCTATTTAAGATACTTGATGGCCCGTGTTCATGTGTCACGTAACTATGCAAATATCTTGATACTCCAATCTACCCACTGGTAGAATCTCATATGACTTTGTCTCACCATGTGCACGGTGTCCCAAGGAAGGACTAATGTGGTGCCATGCGAAAGATGTGTAAGTGCTACAACGTGGTTGCCAAAGACCTAGGTACTCCCGGTCACCATCAAAATCAACATCAGTTAACTTCACATGTGGACTGTAATGACCCACCCGTTCAGAACCATAAGCCAAGTGTTACTTTATGATATTAAGTGTCTCATAAATTAATTTTCTATTAATTTTCAAGATTTTAATTAAACTCTTGACATAAAAGTTAATATAATAAATGCTCGGAATAATATAAGTCCTATGAACCGAACCAAAATCCCACTGTCATGCAATGAATCTCAAGAAAAGAATAGCCCAATAATGGAGTCCTCTAGCTGTCCTAACTCTACCAATCCTTCCATGCTCATAACTGCGGAGGGAATTCCGCGTTAGTGATAAAAATACTAAGTCGTATAATTACAAGAAATAATTAATATATTCCACAACATCTAAACTACATCTTTTAGTGATTATGAGCCTATCTTGAGCTCTTAATATGCTTGGAGGGTGGCTGCGCATTCAGCTACAATCCCATGTATGTGCACACACGCTATGTGGCCCTCAGCCTATAGTTACCAATATTTGCCATTGACTCACCCTCTCGATATTAGAAGTGCATAATGAACCATCTTGCACCACTGCACCCTGTCACCCCTTTTGTAACGACCCGCCTGAACTGGACCGGGTGTTAGCTAAAAATACACTTGATGTTAACGATAATATTCCAGAACATGAATTGAAAAACAACAAATAAGTCTGGCAATATATAATACAAATCATAACAATAAATCATGTTATCTAAAATATAAAATAACCATCCTACGGTCTGAGACCGTTTCCCATAGCCACATTTATAACACAAGAGAATAATAAGGAAGTCCAATTTTTATTATCAATTCACCAACCTGAGTCAGTTTTATTCTTCAATCCAAAGCTGATCACTTCGGAGGCAATTCCGTGTTAGTGATAAAACCACTAAGCCGCATAATTAAATGGAACAAGTCAAGAAAATCCCCATTATTATTTCAAGAGTCTTTTAGTTGTTATGAGCCTATGCCAAGCTCATTATATCCTAGGAGGGGTGGCTACCCCATCCAGCTACCATCCCATGCATGTGCAAACAAGCTACGTGGCCCACGAGCTATAGTTACCAATGTTTGCCATTGTCTCACCCTCTCGGTATCACAAGTGCATAATGAGCCGTCTTGCGCCATTGTGCCCTGTTGCATGGGGTCAAGTGTTCAATCTTTTAGGGGCTGCTGGTGCATGCTGGTCGATTCTGGGTCAGGCCGACCAGGGTTGCCAATAAGGTAAAATACAACATTTCAAATACTTATACGGACCTGGATAGTTCGTAAGTGAACTCACAGATGTGACCAACGATCCTAATCTAAACGAGAACATAAAATTATACATAAGTATAATTTTATTCGAGTAGAATTGCATGCGAATAAATGCCTATATATGTATCATTATTAAAAATTTGACAACATAAGTATGCAACCATTCAAAACTATTAAATATTAAATTCTCAACAAATCTAGTGAGATAATTAATTATTCATGTGACATAAACATTTAAGCCCTACTTTTCATTTTAAATTAATTGTCCAAATCATATTTAATACTTACCAATTGATAAAATAATTATTAACTGATAAACAAATATTTAATTACTATTATTAGTATATTTTCCTTTGAGATAATAATTATTTAACCACGATCTTGAGGATTTAGGTTACGGATATAATTTTTAATCGCTATACTTATTCATAGCAATTTAATTAATTAAGTTTTACGATTAAATTATTTAAAATAATTTGAATTATTTTAATTAAAAAATATTATTAATAAAATTATTTTAAATTATTTGACTCAATAAAAGTTTTGAACTTTATTTAATTTCATTATGCTATTTAGGTTCGACGCTTGTAATTTTTACACGATTATAGTTTAGTAACCCATTTTCTACCTTACTGACTCGTTAGTAAAATAATCACTTTATTTACTTAATATGAACTTTAATAAGGTAAAGGTAAAATCTTTATTTTATTAATTACTTATAGTCCTCGGATTTAATTTAATCATTTATAGTACGCAAATTAATTATCGACTGTTTATCATTACCGTATTATTATTACTTATGTGAATATCGATTTCATCCAATAATTAATTAGTTTAGTAACTTTACCCATAACCTATTAAAAAGATTATTTTTAAAGATTTATTATGAATTAGTATTATTATTTAACTCGAGTCGGTATTGTGTTAACCCATATTTACAAAACTTCCATCTTCTTCTTCTCCAATGTCCCTTCTTCTCCAAACTCCATCTTTGCACCCAAAAACAGGTCTGTGATGCCTTCTTCTTGAACCATATGCAACCTTCCCGAGCAACCCAATTGAACAACTATATAAACATCCCAACAAGGCATCAACAACGAATTAAAAGAGCCAAAGCTGAAACCCAACGTCCATGTTTTACAGCAGCTATCCAAGGCAACCGTTCAGCACCAAACCAGGCCTGTTCTTCTTCTCCCAGCCTCAAGGCCCCTCCTTTCTTGCAGCTTGCTCCAATTCAGATGTTCCATGACCTCAGGCAGGCCTCAAAACAGTAAGGATCAGCCACCTTTGGACTTTGCATGGAGTATAGTTGTTCTCCCACTTCTCCACTTCGCTGCCATGAATTCCGGTGAGAAGGTCATCCACTGTGGACTGTTCCGGTGGCCTGAACTACTGTGATGGAATCCATGATGCTGTCGACGAAGCACAACCAGTGTCTAACCCTTTGAATCTTCCATTGCAGCATCTATCTCATAGGACCTGTTATCACCATCGTGACCCCTTGCAACTCTGCCCACAAACAGTTGTAATTCCGCCACCACATGGAAACCAGGGACACGGCGAGCCCTCCCTTCGACCCAGAAGCAAGAGAGGATGTCGGGATTGTGAGGGAATGCCTTTCAAATGTTTTTACGGTCGCTCATCTTGCCAAAATTTCATACTACCCGACCATGGATGGGATTCTAGTGCTCAGTTTAGTTCTTTTCTTTCTTGTTGATTTAAGACTTTAGTTACATGATTAACAAGCTTATCATCAATTAAAAAGAATATGCATGCAATAAAATTAAGATGAGGGAGATAGGAAGGATACCCAAACAAGGAAGAAGTACTGGCAAGGAAGAGGAGAACTAGGCGGCTAAGGTGAAGAAGACGCCCCTTACACCAAAAATGACGTCCTCTTTCAAAATTATAAAAAAGAAAATGGTGGCTAGGGTATGTGAAAACACCCCTACACCAATATTTCATTTAACCAGGTAGCCGGGTTAATAATAAAATATATTAATTAACTAGGTAGAATTAACCAGATAGAGAATATAACATGTTTGGTCCTTCCCAGACCGCGTTCGAATATATTATTATTATTATTTTTCATAGTCTTTACAATCTCCCCAACATAGAAATGTTTCGTTCCCAAAATATTATAACGGCCCTAGGAACCATCATGATAACAGGACAATCACAATTAATTATTTATTCGGTATCAGTTAATACAACTACAATCATAAGAAATCATATGTCACGAATAGGCTAGTCCCTGTATGACCGTTAGGATCTGGGCCAACACATTCTCTGCGTTCGAATTTGATTGCGTAGATCGGTTTGATTATCTAAGAGTGCCTACCATCTCAAACGTCGAGCCATCATGGTTCATTAATATGTTTTTTTTCAGTTATGACTTAGTCCTATTAGCAAATAAGTTTGTTAATTAATAACACAATACAGTGGGAAAAGATAATTACTAGACTTTTCAATAAGGTACTTGAGTCATAAAATGTGCGCTTGTAGGAATCCAAGCTCTGATACCACCTGTAACGACCCGCCCGAACCGGACCGGGTGTTACCTAACAATATAATTGATGTAATGATAATGTTCCAGAACATGAATTGAAAAACATCAAATAAGTCTGGCAATATATAATATAAATCATAACAATAAATCATGTTCTCTAAAATATAAAATAACTGTCCCACAGTCTCGGACCGTTTCCATTAGCCACATTTTTAACACAAGAGAATAATAAGGAAGTCCAATTTTATTATCAATTCGCCAAACCTGGGTTACTTTTATTCATCAGTCCAAAGCTGCTCACCTGCGGAGGCAATTCCGCATTAGTGATAAAAACACTAAGCTGTATAATTAAATCGAACAAGTCAATAAAATCCCCATTATCGTTTCAAGAGTCTTTTAGTGGTTATGAACCTATGCCGAGCTGATTATATGCTGGGAGGGGTGGCCGCCCCATCCAGCTACCAACTCATGCATGCGCACATAAGCTACATGACCCACGGCCTGTAGTTACCAATGTTTGCCATTGACTCACCCTCTCGGTATCACAAGTGCATAATGAGCTATCTGGCACCATTGCGCTATGTTGCCCCTTTCGGCATGGAGTCAAGTGTTCAATCTTTTAGGGGTGTTGACTTGTGCCGTATTGAGTCGACCCCAGTTGCGTTCCAGTGCATGGTGGTCAGATGCCCAAGTCAACCAAGACTCCCACATAATAATTTTAAGGGTGCGGCCCCGTGTCAGACTAAGTCAATTCCTACTTTACATTTCAAATTTATTATCTAAATCCTAATTAACACTTAACAAATAATAAAATAATGATTAACTTTTAAACAAATATTTAATTATTATTATTAGTATATTTTCTTTTGAGATAATAATTACTTAACCAAAATGTTGATGATTTAGTTTATAGTTATAATTTTTTTAATCGCTATCATTATTCATATCAATGTAATTAATTAAGTTGTTCGATTAAATTATTTAAAATAATTTGTATTATTTAACTTCAATTATACTATTAATTCAATTATTTTAAATTATTCAACTCAATAAAGTTTCGAACTTAATTTATTTTCTTTATGCTATTTTGGTTCGACGCTGGTGATTTTTGCACGATTATATTTTATTAACTCATTTTCTACATTACTAACTCATTATTAAAATAATTACTTTATTTACCAAATATTAAATTTAATATGGTAAAGGTAAAATCATTATTTTTTCAACTACTTATAATCAACCAATTTAAAATTAATCGCTTATAATACGCCGATAAATTATCGACCATTTATCATTACCATATTTTTATTACTCGTGGCGATTTCGTACAAAAATTAATTAGTTAAGTAACTTTAACCATAACCCATTATAATAATTATTTTTAAAGATTTATTACGAGTTAGTATTATTTTTAACTCGAGCACCGTCGAATCAAGTAGTATTTACAAGTTTGCCACCCTTCTTCTTCTTCTTCCCGTCGCCATTCTTATCTTCTCCAAAAACAGGTTTGTCCTTCTTCTCTCAGCCTCAAGACCACTTCTTTCTTGCACCATGCTACCATTTAGATGTTCAACAACATCAAACCAGCATCAAAACAGGAAGGATCGGCCACCTTTGGACGACGCAATGAAGAAGACCGTTCTCCCCACGTTTGCACTAAAAACCAGTCCTGTGACGTCTTCTTCTTCAACCCAAAACCAGATCATGACTCCATCAACTGCTTCCCTTCCCTACCAATCCAATTGGAAGCATAAAGCTCGTGCATTACAATGACTATCCAAGGTGAATCATGTTCTGCACCAACTCGCAAAACTCCTGGCCAGCAGCATCGCCGGGACTGCAAGATGACTCCATCCGGCCAGCAGCACCGCCAGGAATGCACCCCTTCTCCCCGCACGATGACCCAACGTCAAGGCCAAGGGTCTACCCTCTGAAGCTGCCATAACAGCATCCGTTTCAGCAGAACGTCATCCCTTCCGTCACCCTTGCAACTCCGCCCACTCACAGCTGCAATTCCGCCACCAACCAAAAACAAGGGACATGGTGATGTTAGAAATTGGACATAAATATATACATGAATCAGGAATTATATCATATTTT
>JAURVB010013531.1:0-46835 GCA_033002965.1 Piper betle | reverse complement strand
GATGTGACCTAGGAATTATACTTCATCCAAAATTCACAATTGCTAAACTTGGCAAAAAGCTGATTTTCCCTCACACATCCAATGCCATTCTTAGATGTCTCTCATGGAGTTCTTCATTAACAGAGTAGATTAAGACATGATCCTAAAGAATAATGGCAAACTTGTCAAGATATTCATGAAAAACTCACTTCATGAGGTTTAAGATGTCTCCTTAGCATTCATAGACCTCATTCATACTATTGCAACTGCTGAAGTTGTTGGTTGGCAATCCTATTCCCCGCCATCTGCACACAAGACTAGATAAACATCTCTGAAAAATTGTAGCTAACCCTATTAGTCAATCTCCAAGGGATGGTGTACAACTTAGATATTCAACAAGATAAACTTAATAGTAATATATGCATGGAAAATTTACAAACCTTGCCCTAATACTAGCAATAATAACCCATCCCAAAGAGTAAATTAATGGGCCTAAGTCATATTTTTCAAAAATAGTTAACTGATATTGAAGATTTATAATTCATTCACACTAATAAACTGGATTTTATACCTATTGGTATGGGATGTGAGACTAACTTTTAGTGCTCTTAAAATCTACTCACCTTAGGACGATTTGTCCTCAAAATTTCTACATATAGCCCATGGCTAACAGTCTAGCCCACGTCTAGTCCAGCCTACCATCTATATGGAACTAAGTTATTTTAATACCAATTGTAATGATATCTTTTTTTATAAATAATTAAATCAAAGGACAGACCATTACTTAATAATAAATAAGGGATAAATCAGTATTATGAGTACAAGTAGAATAATAAATAAGTCAAACTTTGTCAATTTCTATATGATATACTAATAATAAGTCTATAATATAATAATAATAATAATAATAATAATAATAATATATCCAATTCTAATGTACCAAATCAACACCATAATAAAAGTCTTCATATCTAATTATTTAATATCAATAAAAGATGAAGCAACTAATAATATAAAGACTAATATTGATTCTCCTTCCCTTCGCTCTCCAGATCTTCTACTATACCTATGTATGAAGATACATTTTGTCTCTTCAGCACTAGATAAGCAGTACTAATTCATATACTTATATATGTGGTAAACAATAATTAGAAAATACCAGTAAACCGAATAAACAACAATAATTGTAAATAACAACACAACAAAGTCATTATTAATTTCATGCACATACATACAAAATTTCTAATATGAATCATAAATATAGACAAGTATAAATATGATTTAACTGTGTACTCACAACAATCATTATTAGATCAATTAACTACTTAATTAATCTAATTTCACCTTAAGTGAGAGTGTAGCTGCCGCTTAGTAGCCTCTACTCTTTTATCTTTTCCATATCTAAAATTTACTATCCTTCGTAATAGCTTCATACCTTTATTTATGATTATGTGGGAGGTACCACCCTTTGTAGTGATTTTGTCCCAATAAGTTATCTCAATTACACACCTTTGTAGTGCGTTTGTGCATTCATGTTCCATGAATTATCATTTCATCTTTTCACAACAATCAAACAAGAGAATATAGTTATTATTATTAACATTGTCCTTAGTATGTAGTATTATCCCTCTACATGAGCAATTTTTGAGTTTGCATCTCCACTCATAGGTTTTACATGACGATCAGTGATGCAACCCTCCAATTAAATCCCCACAATAGTTCATAAGCACTGCAAATGTACAATAAACTTCTCAACTCCAATAATGTGTGGATGGCTAAAATTTTAGCAACATGACCCTTCAGTTTAATTGATTCTTGCATAATTAATTTGTTCAGCCTAGTCTGAGACATTTCTTGGACTTAACATCATGAAAACATCAAAACCATTTGTTTTAGTTGCCATTTTACTCCTTAATTACATTACCTAACATCTATTAGGTTTTTTCACATCTTTTGACAAGTGTCAAATCTCAATTTGACTAAATCGTTTAATCACATAATAAACAACAAGAGGATCGAAAAAATCCCCAAATTATGATTAAATATACCTGGTCAATAGCTTGCCAACATCCATAACATCTCAACTATCACCTCCTAGTCTAAGCAATGAATTAATTATGCTTGATCACTACCTAACTAGAATGCACATGTATGCATGCATGATATGTCATGACCATGATCAATGATTCATCGATCAGCCAACATGATAAACATTATTATAATATGTATTTTATATCATACTAGAGATATAACCTTCCAACAATCATACATAAAACAAACAAACATGAATTAAAAATTTGCTATGAGTGTGGCGGAGCTAGGGCTTAGCAGTGTGGTGCTCAGACATTAGCGTTGCGGTGCTCAACTCAATATTGTGCCCTTGGGTCCAAAAAGTTTGTTTCATGGGAGTCTTGTTGCAGCCATAGACCCAGTTTTGAGTGTCAATGCACCACAATTTTCTTGTTTTTGTTCTTGATGAGTGTCGCAGCTAGTACTCCTGGTGTTGGTTGTTGCAACACTGCATTGTCTTCTTGGATTTTAATTTTGTTTAGTTACATGGTGCTGCTAACCAATGCCACGGTGCCACATATAGGGTTTGGAAATTCGATTTTTTACTACATTGTTCAAGGACAAAATGAAGTCCATAGTGTATGAAATTCTAACCACAACTTCCTAACATGTTATATGACATTTTTATAATAGGATTTCCAGTTTTGTGGCTCCTATAATACTTGCTATTAACGTAGGATTAAGTTAAGTAATTTTCAACAATTCACCTAGGGGAAACTATCCAAAAAAGTTCCAAACATGATGAAACTTTCTACACCTCTTATTTACACCAAAACTAAGAGTGAAGAATGTTTTTTGACAAGTAAAATTAGCTCGTACATTATTTTTATAAAAATTATTCTTTTATGCATTAAACAACACAAAATCGGCTTCGATAACTGCCTCCATCATAATCAAATTCATGGTCTCAAATATGATGTACATGCATCAAATAATCATCTAAACTTTGTTGCACCATGAATGCCCACGTTCATCCATGATTCAAACAAAACACATGAATTAATGTTGTTAAAGTTGAATTACTAACCTCTTATGTATTTTTTGACTGGGACATACTAGTGACAAATCTTTTGCAAGTTGTGCTTAGGCCCAAGAGTCCTGGAGCTGACAAGGAGCAATTTCAATTATGCTAAACTTTGTGGATATAGTTGTGTGAGTGCAGAAGGAGTGTGGACTAGAGGAGCTAACATTTCATACCGCGTGATGAGTCCACATGAGGGCCAAATGTTAGGGCATGATGCCCTAGCATTTGAAGAATGCCTTGTATGTACTTTTTGTTTTGTGTTACGGGTATATAAAGTAGGTAACCATGACCCTCACCTAACCCCATGTATGCCTAGAATCATAGAACATTAAGTTATGTAACAAAAGGTTCAAACTAAGAAATACGAAGTGGCTCCTGCATATGAATAAAGCTCAACCTCTAAGATGTAGCGGAGGGGTGCTTCTTCTACAAGTTGGAGTGATCATTGTATTCTTTTAAAGCCAACCTCTTAGTTATAGCTGGGGTGTGCCTCTTCTACAACTTGGAATGAGCATGTTGGAAGACCTTAAGCTTGAGATCCTTCCCGTAGTTTATGGAGCACAAGCATATGTAGTAGCACCCTTTATGGTTTTCCATCTTAAGCCTCCTTGAGGGTTAAAATCCGCTTCTGTGTAAGTTAGTCTGATTTAGTAGTCCAATGAATAGCTAGTCAATTCTAGTATCTTAATTCGATCCAGTGTTAGGCTGGATCAAGGTGTTACACTAAGTATGCTCATATAAGGATCAAATATAAGTAATTAAAATTACTAAATGTTACATAAAGTGAGAGATAATATGTGAAACATCGAGACCGTTCTAAGAATTTATTTAATGGTTTCTATAATTTCATTTGTCTAGTTGAAACAAAATAATATTTACTAGGTTGATTTTGATGGTTTTGGTTCAAGTTTTGGTGTTTGTTCAATTAAATTTAAGTTAAATAAATTTTCTTAGAGAAAATAGCCGACTTTATCATTTTAGTGAGGGGTAAAAGGTTTAACAATGGAAAATATGGAGGAGGGCGAATTCTCTCGCTCATGTCATGTCATTCCCTCCTCCTCTCTTCTTGTTTTGCATGGTGGCTCTTTCTCTTATCCTCTCTTCCTTGCTGGCAGTTAGGGTTTAGGTATTTCTTTGTTTTTCAATGTGGCTCCATTTATTTTACACCTTCCATGTAGGTTTTTTTAATTAGGATATCATACATGCATGATTGATGATTGTTGTGGAGATCATGGAATAAGGTTTTTCATGATTGTAATGAAATTTGATGGAGAATGATTGTTTGACAAAGGATTCAAAAGATATGAGTTCTTCTCCATGGATTATGAATTCATTTATAGAAAATTCCTATTTCATATAAGCATAGATCTAATTTTCAAAATTTACATAATTCGCGGTTGTCATTATGTGGGATCTAATCAGTAAATAATTTTAAGAACAATAAATGGATGATATGTTCAAGTTGGATTAAATTATGATGCATGATTTACAGATCTCACATAGTAAAGTCTTGGAATTTTATGCTTTGATGGTAAAATTGTTGTTAATGGTTAAATTGATTAAAATCCATCATGCGTATTAAAATTGTAATAATTCATACTTTTACCATTATTACTTAGTTTTTATTTTCTTCTCTTAAAGAAAAAATGCTACTAATAAACTCTGCTTTTCAGACCATAAAATTTTCTGTGTACATTCATTAGAACATTTATTCAACATCATTCTAGGGACATATAACCTTTAAAAAATCATGCGTACATCATACATGAAGTTTAAGCATCGAATAAATAATATCTAAAAATTTGCCCTCAATGCGGTCAAGCTAGGGTTCAGCATTTCGGCACTACGCCTCAACGTTGTGGTGCTGGACTACATCATGTTTCCTTTTATTGAGTGTTTCATTTTTACTTAACTCATTCTCTTAGTGTTCAAACAAAACAAAAATCAGTTTCTACTTTGATTAACCCTAAGAGTCTCCATCATGATTGAGTTCATGGTCCCAATTATGATGTCCATGGATCAAATAATCAAATAAACATTGGTCAACTATAAATACACATGTTCACATTAAGATCAAACAAAACACAACATGAATATACACATGATGAGTGAATTAACTATGTCAAGCAATAATGCAATCAGTAAAAATAAATTTGATTAAACGGGTAAACAGTCAAGGGACTTGTCTAAACGAGCAAGTGAATGTGGTTAAGTTTGGATTAACACCATCGATTTTGTTGTTTGCCCTGTTTATTTTTTATTTCAATGTTGGTATTGCACTTATAATGGTCTATAGGGCCAGCGTTGGAAAGGGTTATGTGATTAACCAATAAGGGCCAAATTAGTCGAATTTGGTCGAATATGGTTAAATGATTAAACCTTGGTGATCTTTATTGTAAAACGTAGGCACTTTTTGCCATGTGTGTATATATGGTATATCATGTGCAAGCCATAGCCTTAGTCTCTCCCAATGCTTGGCACAGCTCGGCTGGACACTATGTCGTCTTCAGCTCTTATTTTTTATTTCATTTGAATCAACTTCAATTACATTTAGGACTGAATCCCTCACATATATAGATTGTTTGTCATTTATTTGGAACCCCTTACAATCGATCATAGCCCTGCGGAACCCACGTCAAATGTGTACGTAAACTGCAATCAGTGCAAAGGTGCTCCTCCAGCACCCTTGCACTAGTGCCTTATCTCTGTCATAGTTTGGATGCAAAGGCACCATGTCAACACTCTTTCACCTAAATTAGAGTTTCCCACTCTTTTCTAGCCAACACAAAGGTGCCTCGAGAGTGCCCTTGCACCCAATCACATGACTCTACTTTGCATGCAATTTGATTTAGCAAACGCTTGTGACTCTATTCTAGGCTTTCCGGGGTCCGGCCTGGAAGAGCCAACCAGTTCCCTTGAGCTAGAGGCAATTTTTTGCCTATAAATACACCCTATTTCCCATCTTTTTACCTATTTTTTGACTTTCTTCTCTCCACATTGACCTTCCTCCCTTCCCCTCTCCTTTCCACTTCTTCTAGAGCCGCTCCTAGTCTTCTCTAGCCCTCTCCAAGCCATCCAAGCCTAAGAGTGGTAGGTCTTGAGGTAGGGAGCCCCAAGAGACCTCCTCCAAGACTGGTGTAAGGTACATGTCTCACATAAGTTGGATATTACTATAACTATGTTGTGTTCTTGTTGTGCTATTATTGTAATATGTCATACTCTATGATTTAGCTCCTTGTTGAGGTGGCTAAAAGTTTTTTTATAAAATCTGTAAAATTCTCCTAATGGCCTATTGACTGTCTACCAAAATCATGTAAATTTTGGGCTAATTTCAAAATTATTTATGTGGTTAGTTAATTCGTATTTTTTGGAGTGTACTGGAACACTAGTTGAAACCCTATTTCCCTAACTCGGATTTCAAAATCCTAAACCTTAGTTGTTTAGTGGTAAAATTTCATATAATTTTAACCATACTCTAGGTTGTATTCCTACTTCATCTTATGAAAATTTGGTACCTTTTGGTTGGGTATATTTTCTTGTAGAAATTACCCAAATGATGTAGGTCCAACCCGCTTCAGAAATATCCTAGCCAATGTCTCCCATTTCCAAATCAATTCAGGCCCAAATACTTCAAATTTAGACCTGAAATTTAATAAGATTAAAGCCAATAGTGTTTGTTAACTCCTCATTTTACCCAAGCCCATTTGTACTCTCCAACCACATGAACAAACCTTAGGAAAATTTGTGTGCAGACGAGGAACACTGTTTCTAATACCTTAGCCCGACTTTAGTGGGCCTTGTCACCATGTTAGCGCATGGGCCAGCACTTGGGGACTTTTTTGTCTAACCCTTATAATGTGAGGGTCCATTGGTCCAAATATTAGCTCAGTTGGACATCGTTTGGCCTATCCAAAAAATCGTCTGGTTAAGTCTGTCTGATTAACCCTTAAGTATGAGATTATCTACTAAGTGTACTTACAATCCTAAATTATAATTAAGGTTACCAAATGAGTTTTAGCACGCAATTAAGAAAGGTAATTAAGCTAACTATGTTTCTTAGTATTGTGCATGTGTAGAGGTTTGTCTCGTTTTATGTGTTATCTTGGTCAGCGAATGATTAGGGGTTTCCTTTTCACTTATTAGGATATGTGGAGTGAGCTCGACGAGTTAAAAAGAAGAGCTTGACTCATCCAGGTTTGTAGGAACCTCTACTTCCTTTTCTACTTGACTTCTAAGTGAGGATTAATTGAGAATTAGGTGATAGGATGGCATCTGTGGCATTTTATCGAATCCCACTGATGTCAAGCCATTTGGCCAAGTTTTCTACAGTTTAATAAAATTTCAAGGATAAAATCCCTTAATGGTTTGTGAAATTAAGATCTAGAAAGTTAATTATATAAATCTCTACCCACGACTATTATATAAGTATACGAGATTTTGCGATTTTTTCGAAAGAAAAAGTGAATAGTACATGTTGTAAGAATTACATAATAACTCTATAAAACCTTAAAATAGTTCAATGTAAGTGGGTACTATGAACACGATGTGTTTCCATAAATCGTAGCACTAACCTTGTTCAAAGGTTTATTAATTATATTTTTGTCGTTGAATTGTCTGACATTTCTAATTATTATGCACAATCGTGTGGGCCTATACTTATAGCCTTGTGATGCATTTATGGAGTTTCAAAATTCTTCTCATGGGTATTGAGATACCCATCAACCAGTTTAAATTATCGGTAGTTTTTTTAGACTGTTTGATTACTTACAATTTTCTTATCTATATCTATGTAGGTGAATGCCTTTGAAGTGTCAGGCACAGGTGGACAGAATGGAGGGCTCATGGCGAGGGATTGTGATTTGGCATTTTGTTGTGTTATTTATGTTATTGAATTTATCTATTTGTGGATTTGACTTATGAGCTTTGAAACTACAGATTGTATTATTTTGTGGACATGCACCCTAAATTACCTGTGAACCTTATATAATTTTGCATTGGAACTATCTAATGATAGATTGTGTACGTGTGTTTCATTATTTTATTATTATTATAATCATGTTAGAGGCTTTAGGGAAAATGCCAATAATTGTCTACAAGGTGTGTAAGCCTTAAAGTCCTGCAATATGATGAAAAGCACTTAAAGTACGCGAAACTTATTTCGTTGTAGTTGTATCTGTCCTAAAGTAACGTGGGTGGAGGAGCTCATGTTTCATACCTTGTGAAGATCCACGTGAAGACCGGCTGCTAGGGTATGATGCCCTAACCCTTGAAAAATGTCTTTGCCTTTAATTCTGTGTCGAAGTATGTAGAACAGGTAACCACGACCCCTCTATTTTATCTTGAAGTATGATTAGCATCATCTAGGAATAAGTTACCTAACTCAAGATTGGAACTAACTACAAGAACCAAATCATACATTCATATTTATGAAAAACTCAACCGCTTAGCTACATTGGGGGTGTTGCCTTCGTATAGTTCAAAGTTGTCATCCATATTTTGTAAAGTTACCATCTTAGTTACCGAGAAGGGGCTACCTCTCACGTGACTTGAAATGGCTGTGTTGTGAGCCTTGAGTATAAGAGTCTTCATGTAACATCCCCCAAAATTAAGTTAGTCCCACATTATATACCTACTGGGGTAAGATCCAATATATGGGGATGGTGCTTACAATCTTCAACTTGGTTAATCACTTTTGAAGAAATGACTAAGCCCATCAGTTGACACTAATTGACTTGGGCCTTTACAGGTTGTATCAGATCAAACCCGGAACCGTGTTGGATGGATGGTCGTATGTTAAGATAAAAGAATTTTGAGCACAAAATTTGCTTAAGGTGGTTGGATGTAATATCCCCAAATTTAAGTTAGTCCCACATCCATTACCTACTAGTGTAAGATCCAATATATTAGTAGGGATGCTCCATTCAATCCTTATCTTTGTTAATCACTGTTAAAGAAATAACTAAGCCCATAAGTTTGTGCTAATTGGGTAGGCCTTTACACTTCCTATAGTAGTATAATCAACATGCATGGTAGGTAAATCCTATAAGGTTACTGTATTAAGCCTCCTTAAGGGTTGAGATCTACATCCATAATCTAAGTCTAATAAGTAGCCGAATTAATAGCTTTCTAAATATAATATCATGATTCAATCTGGGTTCAGGCCGAATTTGGGTGTTACATTTATGGTCTAACTAACGGTAAGATTGTGGCTTGGGGGATGGTTTAGGCTTGTAAGAGGTTGAAGGATAATTATGGAATGAGAGAAGTTAGGGTAGGAGTATATAAACACCTTAAGAGGAGATTTGACCCATCTTTTTTCTAAAAACCTAAGGAATCATCTCTTCTTCTTGGGCGAACCTGACACTCCGCTTCTTCTCTTATTCCAACATTATTCTTCCTCTTTTTGGTGGTTAGGAGAGTTCTAAGTCATCCCAAATCGAAAGTAATTGAAGAAGAGGTTAGTAATACAACTTTGACATAGTTAATTCATGCATCATGTAAATGTTCATATTGAATTTTATTTAAATCATATATGAACATGTGTATTTATGGTTTATCAATGTTAATATGATTATTTGATGTATGTACATCATAATTCGGACTGTGAACTTGATTATGATTGAGGCGGTTGGGTTAAACAACATTGATACCGATTTTTGTGTTGTTTGAGGTATAAAAGAAGGAGCTAAGAAAAACCATGGAAGGAACTGGTTTTACTTGGCAGGAAATATTCCCAACTCCTTGTTTTGATGAAAATAATAGGTATATTAAGTTCCATCACATTTGCAACATGTTTGAATAATTTCTTGGAAAGCCTTAGGTAAATTGTTGAGAATTACTTAACTTAATAATACTTTAATAGAAAATAATTTTTGGGACCATAAAAATGAAAATCCTTTTAGAGTAATGTCATATAATAAGTTAGGAAGTCATGGTTAAAATTTCATAAAGTTTGGACTTTGTTTAACTCTTGAACAAAATTGCGAAAATCGAAAAATTTATGAAACTATACGCAATGCCACAACACGAACAAAAGGGAAATTCAGAGAAGAAGTTGCAGTGTCACAACACCAAAACCAGGGGCACTAGTGCTGAAGCACTGGCACTAGCATTGCAGCACTGGAACTAGTGCCGCAGCACTAACGGCTAGTGCCACAACACTGAGGGCCCGTGCTGCAGCACCCGTACCTGATTTTTAGCCTAGATTTAATTTGTTATAACTCAAGCTATTGAACTCCGATTCAGATGATTTTTTTGTTGGAAACCTTTGAATGTCTAGGTTATTCTCCTAAATGTTCAAAATTTTCACTGTGTCCTTGGAGTTATGAATTTTCAAACTCATAGGTGCAAGACATTAGTTTTCTTGAGTTATATAAATACTGTGTTGTTTGTATGACATGTTTATAATCAGTTAATCATTGTTTGACGTTAGTATGATGTTAAATACATGTTTTAATGATTATTAATATGTTGGATGATCGATGAATTGTTGATCATGGTCATGACATATCATGCATGCTTATATGTACACACATGTACATCTAGTCGGGTAGTCATAACGGGTACGTTATTTCATTGCTCAAACTAGGAGGGTGATAGTTGAGACAATATGGAGCTCTAGATGCTATTGACTAGGTCCGTTTATTTGTTATTTGGGGAGTTTTATGATCATAATGTTATTTTCTATGTGATTAAACGGCTTAGTCGAAGCGTGATTTAATGAATATGAAAAGAGATGAAACCTAATAGAGGTTAGGTAACGTGACTAAGAAGTAAAATGGAAACTAAAACATATAGTTTTGTTGTTTTCATAATGTTAAGTCCAAGCAATGGCGAGACCTAGGCTTAACTAATAATAAAAGAAAAATTGGTTAAACCAATAGGTCCTACTGATAAAACTTTGGGCATCCAAACTGGCAAATGCCAGAGTTAGGGAGGTTATTGTACACTTGTAGCACTTATGACATTGGTGGGAGCTTATTTGGAGGGTTGCATGACTAAACATCATGTAAAACCCAAAAGTTGAGATGCAAACTCAAAAATTGCTCATGGTTGATGAATAACATAATATAACTAAGGCAAATTTAATAGTTATAATTGTTTTCTCTTGTTTTGATGTTGTCAAAAGAAGAGTTGATCATGTGTGTGGTACATGTCATTATATCGGTAAATTTAGTTCATGAAAAATGAATGTGAAAACACACTATATAGGTGTTAAATTGAGACAACATAGTGAGACCAAATTACTACAAAGGATGGTATCTCTTACTTAGACATAAATAAGGAAAGAAGCTAATACAAAAGTTAGTAAATTCTAGGATTAGAAAAGATGAAAGAGTAAACGGTACTACAAGGTAGTTGCACTCTAGCAAAGACAAAATTAGATAAATTAAGTAGTTAATTGATCTAACATGGTTTGATAATGTGTTTTCTTAATCATATTTATATTTGTCTATATTTATGATTTATGTAGAATATTATATATAAATGTACATGATGAAAATATTTACTTGTACATTGTTGTTTATCTTATCGATGTTTATTTGATTTATTTGTATTTTTCTATTATTGTTTACTACATATATGAGTAGATGACTCGATATTGGTTACCTAGTGTTGGGCAAATAAAGTTTATCTTTCTACGTAGGTTACCGAGGGGAAGATGATCAACAACAGATTTATCTCCATATCAATATTGGTTTGTATTATATTTTCTTGTATTAAGGACAATTAGATGGGAATATTTTTATTAGGTCACTAATTAGTTACATTATGTAACACCCCAATTTCGGTTCACCTATAAACCGAATTAGAACTATAACAATCGAGTCGAGTCATATCAATTAATCTATATGACTTGAACAAGAAAATGGATCAAAAAACCCACTGGGCATCTCGAGAATTAAAGAAATTACTAAATATACATAAAAATATGTCAAGTAAAGAAAACAACAATGAACTAAGCACAAGTGTTTGTGTGTGTGTAGCATATATCAATTCATCCATCAATGCCGAGCCAACACAAGAACACAAGACCTATATATATAATAAGAAAAATGTTAGTAGCATTGATACTGGTCGAGAAAACAAGTAATACAAACTGGCAAGTGGAAACTGATTTCTGCGAGGAAAGAAAAACTATATATTTTCTCCCTAGGAATACTCAAAGGGCATTACTAAGGAGTCATCAAGTTGCAAACTCGATACATCCTGAACTGAACTGGTGTTATGTCACTCTTAGTAAAAGCCCTTCTCAACAACAACTCGTCCCACTCTTAGGAAAAAGCACATATTTTAAGCCCTCTCCAAGCCTCCATACAACACCTAACCAAGAGCACAATGGTTGAGTACTCTCAAGCAGTCACCTTCAGTACCCTTTGATACCATAAGTCTAGACATACATTGTACACAATAGTACCCAATTAGAGATGTCAATATCCCTTGCGAATGGAGCAGCCCTGTCACTAATCCAGAGTCCACTACAACCTGCATATGTGCCCACTCACGGTATACCGGAGGTCAAGTATACCAACTCTCGGCTCACTAAAAACATGATAAAAACTATATATAGGGTTCGGAAGGGAATCATATAAGTAAGCCTAAAGGCAATGTGGTGTAGAGCTAAGTTCGAAAACAACATGAAGGATCTCATCTTGAGCATTATTAATCACAGAAGGAAAATGTGTTTATATGGTTCGTGTTAAGTGGTCGATAAAATGACCACTTAACACATCTTCTGATTTTGAAATCAACTTCACAATAAAATAAAGTGGCAAATTTGAGAAGAGTCCTACTTCTATTGTAACACCCAGATTTTGGTTCACCTGAGAACTGGATCAAAAATGTTACGATCGAGTCGAGTCATGTCTAAAGTTGTCAATCGGTAAGACTTAATCGATAAAATAGATCGAAGCAACTTATTTGGCATTATGAGAATCGAAGACATTGCTAAATATGCATCAAAACACATCAAATATAAATAAAGCATGGAAGAAAAACTGCACTTAGCTCAAGTGTGTGTCACATTTATGTCATCCCACCAAAGCCGACTCAGCTGAAAACTCATGGCCTAGTCCACCTACAGATTTATGCAATATGTATATGGACGGAAAGCTCAGATCGAAACAGTCCAAAGTCAAAACTGACTCGAGTCTTAAAAATGATTTTATAGGTGAGAATCTAGGCAAGAAGATTAAATAAGCCTCGAACCCTAAACCTAATCGGGTGAAAATCTCTGACTCAAATTAAGCTGAGCCCACAGGGGTAATCTGGTAATAAAAAATCCTTATAATGCATGCAAATGAGATACCATGAAAATCCCAAATGGATACTAAACGCTGCAACGGTCTAGATGTAGGCCTAAAACCCTTGCTAACCTATAAAAATCATATGTATACCTCGTGTGTACACTGATAACTCATGCTCTATTATAGCCTAACTGTAACTATTATCTGCATGTCGGGCATACTCAGCCACATAATATGCTCATACAGCCATCTGGGCCTCATACTCATGGTCCGAAAACTGGTCTACCTCGAATTCACTTAAACCAACTCGACAATGGCCCGAACCAGGCAAACTACAAGCGAGTAAAACCCTAACCCAAAGCTAGGTTTTACATCTGTTGTCCAAGCGCCAAGCACATTGGCACATCTACGGGGAGTTCGGATACTAGAACCTACATTAGAACCCACTGCTAAGTAAAAGGCTAAACCTATATGATACATGATCGTTCTATGTGCTCGCATCAACAATAATATCATAACAAATGATCATTGAAAATAGATCCACAACTAAGCACCTGGCACATAAAATGAGGCACGTGCAAAAAATAAACAAATCAATAAACAAATCAAACAAATAAAAGAACAATACTAAAAATAATGGTGAACAAGTAACATCAAGAAAATTAATAAATAATATGTAACAATAATAATATAAATAAGATAAACATGAAGAAAAATAATATCAACAAATAAATATATCATCAATAATAATAAATAATCATATAATCATTCATCGTAATCAACAAACATATAAATCACAAGAAATGAATAAATAAATAAACATCAAATAAAGAAAATTACTTATAATATCCAACCATGCTAAATAATGTGAATATGCATTTAAACTACTATAAGGAGTTTTGAATTACCAAAAACGGTTGAAAAACAGCTGAAAATGGGCTGAAAATGAGTTGAAAATGTTTGCTGAGTCAAGTGGGCAAGTTGAACTGAGTCGAGCCGAGTCAACTCACTGGGCTGGCTCGGTGGACACGAACACGTATAGGTAGACCCGAGCAAGCAGACGTGGCACAAGTTGGCAAATGGGATTGCAGGCACACTGACAAGCAAACAGGGCTTGGGTTTCGAATAAGATCGTAGGCAAGGTAAACAACTCGAGGGGGCTGCCAATGTCCAGAGCCAAAAAATGCTGACAGCGACGTGGTAGGAGCTGCAGCGGGTAGTTATTGACATAAGACATTAAAGAGGAGGTGGTGGCAGTGGTTATCAATGAATCCTGGCTACCGGTTGGCCATAAAATGGCCAAAAATTGGCCACGTTAGAGGTCAAGGTTGGTTTCAAAAGTTCGGTTTTGGCGAAGGGAAGTTGTCTGGGGTGATGGCCGGGGTGTCCGGCTAGTGACTAGCCAAAAAATAGTCGGAAGGAGATGGAAACGCCATCAAGGAAGTGTGAGTCACCAGCATTGATCGCAGCCACGGAAAAGGATGGGGCTGATATCAAATGTAAGATCTTGGCGAGGGGAATCGATCTAGGTGGTCGGCTTCACCAGAGGTGGCTCGTAAATGCCCAAAAATGGCCCGAGAGGCGGTGGCAAAGGTAAGAAATGATGAACAAAATGCCATCCCCAATGGCGACTACAGTGGCACTGGCCAATGCTAAGGCTAACGTGGCTGGCTCTTATCTTGCCACGTGACGTGATCTGAATGCTCGACAACTCACTAGCCTAGTGGGAACTTAGGGTATATATATATATATATATATATATATATATATATGGATAGAAAGGCCAGGGCGAGACTGACAAAAGTCGAAACTGACTTGAAGCCTATCAGATACTTTATGGACAAAACTTGAAGCAAGAAATCTAAATGGGCCTTGAAAACCCTGAACACAATCGAACAAAAATCTCAGACTCAAATCAAGCTGGGCCAAAAGGGGCAATCTAGTAGTCCATAATCCTTATAATGCATCCAAAAGAGGTACCCTAGAAAAATTCAAATGAATACTAAATACTGCAACGGCCTAGATTGAACCCTAAAATCCTAAGCTAACACAAGCAAAAATATGTATAAATCAAATACACACTGATAACTCATGTTGTATTGTAGCATAACTGAAGTTATCATCTTTATATCGAGCACACTCAGGATCCATAACATGCTTATAGGTCATCCGGGTTCCCATACTCATGGTCAGAAAGCTGAACTAATTCAAACCAACTCAAGACTGGCTCGAACTGGTCACAGTAGCAAGTAGGTAAAACCCTAACCTGAAGCTATGGTTTCACACATTAGACTTGGATATAGACATTTAGTTTGTTATATGGACTTGTCATTAATATATTAAATGGATGTTGACAAGATCTGGCACTATTATTTTTCATGCGTACTCATAATACCACTTTTATTATCTTATTGTTTTTACTATTTTAACTAAATAACGGTCTGTGCTTTGAATTAATTATTTGTGGAAAAGGATGGGTCCTTATAATATTATTATTATCATCATATATCTTTAACATACATAGCCTTGTATTGTTTAGAGCCCTCCAGCTCCTTATACGTGACATAAAAGCTCACTCAACACTCAACTGACCTGGGTGCTAAGTTGACCTAAAACACTAAATCATTGGCTTGGATTTTACAATATTAATTGAAGAAATCAAGTGTTAAGGCATAATCACAATAACTGCCATTTAAAACAATATTTTACTAAAATTTATCCGTCACTTATGTTATAATTTTTTTACATTTTTTTAACTTTTTATAGCATGTATTATGACCATTAAGTAAAATAAATAGTAAACATGTACAATCCAAAATAATGATTTATTATAAATTGACCTAACAGTTGATTTGTATTTTAACCACCAAAGAGTGTTATTAAAGATTAAATTGATTTAATCTGACCTATAAATAAATAAAAGTAATATAAAACTTCTTTACTCTAGAGAATAAAATGTATAAAAATTTAAGTTTTATAATAAATATCGAACACTGGATAGAGTGAGTTGAGATGCTTTAGGTCTAAGTGCCTTTCATTTGAATTTTTCTGGACCTTATATTGAATCGAGCACCGCATCAAATCAAGTTTCAATCAAGATATGAATCATCTGTGTTTGGATCCATGACTTGAGCTATAATGGATTAATTTAGAGTGTAAATGGTGCAAATAGAATGTTTGGATATGATCTTCACTATCATGGTAATTTCAAAAGAATTTTCCCTGGGTACGGTTTACACATGCTGGAATTCTATTAATATGGTAAAAGATAGGTGAAATTTTTTGGGTATGGTTATTTGGCTTAGTATATAATATACATGACTTGATCACGACATTACAAGTTCTGACACTAAAGTGGTTTCTAAGACACTAAAGCAAGTTAGTGTTATAGTTAAGTTGGGAGTTTTTGGGACTTGTCTTTCTTCTTGGTTCAGTGACATTTCATCTTCGGCAATTTTCACCGTGCTCCGGCAAGTTCCTTCACATCTTGCTTCACCATCAAAGATTGGAAATCATTTACAGCCCTCTTCCTTCCCTCCTCCTTCATCCCAATCTCATTGTCTTTCACCCCTCAGATAAAAAGGTCAGGAGAGGTCGATTAGGTGATGGTTGGTGCCCATAGTGCCTAAGTCTACAAAGAGGGGACATTAGATTAGAACATGATAGAAACTCGGCGGCGGTGGTAGATGAAGAGGTAGAAAGAAGAAGATAGCATCTTGGAGAAAGAAAAGTTACAAGTTCAGGAGAGGAGGCTCCATGTGTCAAAAGTCCACTCAACAAGAGAGGAAGAGGCTGAGGGTGTCAAAAGTCCACTCAATTAAAATGTAGTTTCAATTACTTGCAAATTGTAATTCTCAATTGTTTATATTTTTTTCCATCACAATGGAAGATTGAGACATGGGAATGTTTCCATGTAGCAACTTCTCTAATGTGTGGACAAGTTTCCAATGACATTCCATATTGAGGTTAGCATGCGCGGAATGAAGTTTTGAAGTGGCAAACAAGAGTCGAAGATATAACTAAACGTTTTCCCATTGTTGTAATTTTTGGATGCACATAACCTTCTGGGCATATGAACGTGATCATCAGATACAATAATAGCATACTGAGTCGACTATCCACATAGTTTATAATAATCATACTTTGAAGTTTATTTTTTCTTCGGAATTGACAATTATACAAAAACCATTCATATCGTTTCAAGTATTAGATAGAAAGGTTTATTTGACTACCTTCTACATCACTTTATACTTTTGTAACAATTTTTTGCATGATGAATAAGCAATATGGTTAAGATAAATTTGCAAGATATGTATGTCGGCTACAAGTATATTGGCACACAAAATGTCTACTACTAGTGATATAGATATATTTGTTGTCCCCTAACTTATACATTCCATAATACATGCTTAAAACATCTATATTACCTAGAATAGCCTTTACAAATTCCATCCCATAGATGAGCAACATCTTTACAATCCAAAAGCATGTAGCATGCTTGTTATCTCTCGCCCTCGTCAAACCACCTCACATGCGTTTATTTTCAAAGTGGATGATACAAACCTTTTCATTAAGCACTACAATCCTCAATCTCCAGTTACACATTGAATAAGAACACTTTACATGATACACTTCTTGCCCTTTGCCCCTTCAACCTTATATATAAAGTTATTATCAATTGCATATTCTATTAAAATTGACTTCAAAGCCCTCGTGGTTGAGAATAACACTCCATCATATATTTTATCATCATAATTGAATGTCATTCCTTTATCTTGTACCATGAAGTCATCTTCATCATTTCCCAAACCAATGTTGTTTGCGGTCTGTTTCGTTAGTGATGCAACCATTTCCATAGTAGCAACCATGTACTAGTTGTCCACATGATGACATCAAACTCGGTATGTCGATACTATCCCACTCTTCATCAGAGTGAAACAAGTCCTTGATGACATTATCATTTGCTACTTCCTTTTTCTTCTCCTTGTCGAGCAACTTGCACTGTAATCACGAAAATATTATACACGTACACATGCAAATCGTATGGCCATGAAATTTGTTATGAGGCCACTTATCAATTCGTTTACCTCATGTTTCCGCTTCCCATGGCTAAACTAGCACCCACCTGAACATGCATGTTTCCCAACCCCCCCCCCCTCTCTCTTCTTTTATATTGCTCTCAGGAGTAGTGTAAAACCAGCGATTCGAGTCAGAGTTTTACATTAGCAAACCAGTCGGTTCAACCGTCTGTTCGAGTCTAGCATTTTCATGAACTGCATGTTGGGTTGAGGTCAGCCATGAGTTATGAGCGATGAGGGTTAGGTGTACCTGAATATATGATGATAATGTCAGAAAGATGGTGAGAAATGAGTTATCAGAATATATGAAAGTATGTAGTATAGTTTTCTTTATGAATTTGATTGTAGAATTATTTTTAGGCTGAATAAAGCATTAGGATGCGTTATAGGGCAATTTGTGTGGGCTATTAGTTATAAAACATGGCCTTGTGGTGATATTGTGTGTATTATATTTTATGGGAATTTTTTTCCTTTTTTCTGGATTTGTTTAGATTTATTACGAGTTAGTTATTATTTTGATTCAAGTCGGCGTCAAGTCAAGTTGTATTCCCGATATTGCCATGAACTATGTCTTCTCCCTCCTAACACTTTCTTCACCCCCAAACCCTATCGCCATCAATGCCTCCCCCTTTGTTTGTCGCCACCACCGCCGCTGACACCACCCCGTCGCCGAGCCGGGCCGTGCCATCGCCGTGCTGCCATGAGCACCCCCGGCTGCTGCCTAGCCTCCACAACGTGAGGGAGCTGAGCCTAGCGCTACACCGCCGGCTGCTGCCTACACTCCCGTGGCCAATCCCACCACCAATGACCATCACTGCCACCATCCAGTTGCCTCCTTGATGTCTTTGACCCTCCCACAACCTTCCCTGACTGGAGCAGAGCCTAGCGTTGCCCACAATGGCCAGATCTCCACACCCCACCACCAATGGCCTTCTTGTGCTATTTTCCAACTAGCCACCGCCTCCACTGACCATGCCGATGTCATAGATGTGGCAAGCTCACTGAGCAGTTTTCAATGGTACCCCATACCACCACTATCCCACCAGTAGCCGCCGTCGACAACTGTAACCGAAAAGCCACCAAAAAACCATCAAAAATTGATGGAAAACTACCAAAACCCGCTGAAAAACCATATTCACTAGAATTCGCTGGATCTTCTACTAAAATCATCCAATCAAACCTGATTGAACTTTGGATGCTGCTGAGCACCAAATTCGAGCACCAAGACGCGCGACAAACCCCAACCGTCACCTATTATTGATGATACGAGGTATAATTACCTTTGATTTAATTATTTAAAATTGATAATTATTAGAGAAACATGCTTGGATTGAGTAATTGTTATGATAAATGTGTGATTGTGAATGAAGTGATGATTTGCATGATTTGATTGATAGTGAATGAATGCTAGTGATCTAATTAGGTAAATTAAATCTGAGTATGCTAATCGACTAATGTAACTTAGAAAAACATAATAAAATTAGTATGAATAGGATGAGTTAGAATTACTTTTCCACTGATGATTGTTGATTGTTGATTGTTGATGGATGATGATTGTGTTGTGAGTGTGATGTTCATGACGAGTTTGATGCATCATTCATTTAGCGGGCGTTAGCTTCTAGATTTGATGTGTAGGTACGAAATAGGAACTCGTTGCCTAGGTGCGAGGATACGCTTGGAGCTTTTACCTTGTCCATTTAGGGCTCGCTCTTGATTTATTGTCTTATTCTATTGTGTTTTATTTAGAACAAGAAAGAGGACATGTCGAGTGGTGAATTTATTGTATCCTACTCCACACGGTCATTTAGCCGATCGTATTTTTCGGATTAATAACCCTCGAGGATGAGATCCCTCGAGATTGTTTTCAAAACTCAAATCAAGCTCATGATGCCATCAAGCCTATTATATTGAAATCCCTACACAGGCCTATGTATGTATAGTTCACGTTTTCAATGAGTTGTGTGACGAGGGAAATCGACGGCCACATCTTGAGATACGGCATGTGTTTGTCCAAGCGAGCTCTAGAACTGGTGAGTGTCCGCTCCATTATCGAGGGATCCTAATAACTCCACCTTTGATTTCCTCAAACCTAGAAAAGTGTGGACGTTTACAAGTACTATTGTGTAGCGCATGTCTAGACTTGTGGCGTAAAATGGTACTAAAGGCGCATGGCTAAAAGTACTCTACCTTTGTACTCCGGGTCAGAAGTAATACAAAGTATGTAGAGGGTCGAGTGGAAAGATAATGATTTTCCCGCGCAAAGGGATAGTTTAAATGGCTAAGGAAAGAGAATGTAATGGAAAGATAATGATATGGAAAGGGGGTGCTGCAACCCGACGTTGACGGCTCCCATTATTGCCTTTATGAGAGTTATTGAGGAAGTATATGAGGTTTTTATTCAACATGAGGGTTAGCTTTCCTGTACTAGTTTGTTATTAGTTATTTCTAGACTAGTAATACTTATTACTAACATCTTTTTTTATATATGTAGGTGAAAATCTCAAAGAATGAACATTGTCAGGACTGCGGAGAAGCAACATCAAAATCGTACATATGTGGAATTAATATGCTATTCTGTGAATTTATTATAAGTATTTTGCATACGAATGAAAATCAAAAGTGGAAAATGAACAAGGTAAGTTACAGAGAGAGGATAACTAGAATGATAAGAACATATTGCGTTTGGACTATGTTTTTAGTTTTTATTATTACAAATATAGATATTGATTGTTGTTGACAGGGTTGCTCCTATTGCACTTTTAAGGGAGTCTCTATCCAATTTGTTTTAAAAATTAGTTGTTTTCTTCTAAACTTTTTAATTGTTTGGTTTGTTTGTTTACATATTTACATATCACGATATGCATGTAGGAGAACATTAGAACTCAAGCATCTCATCCATGTTTTGCATGTGACATCACCATCTTAAGACACCAAGGTAGATCCAGGTCGACTTAACCGAATCAAGTAGATTAGCGAACGGTTTAGCCACCGGTGATATTTCCAGGTCGGTTCACAGGTGAACCGAAACGGGGTGTTACAAGTAGGGTTCTGCCCTCCATCATCACATCTTTACCTACAAAACAAGTGTACCTAACTTGAACTCAATCATGCTAAGCACATTGATACAAGATAAACACATGCGTACTAAGTGACCCATTTCCTTACCTTTCGTTTTGTACAACATCCACACTTGCAACAATAGTTTCATCCTCTATTGGTTGAGATCCAACCTTACCATGGTTGTCACTTCCTTTAGAGGGTTTGACCTCTCCATCTTCACATTTTCTCTTCATTATATACTTTTATTCCCTCCCCACATAAACTGTGACCATGTGTGTCACGTCAATTACATATTTATCAAATGCGACCTCCACATCCTCTTTACTCTTGATGATATGTAAAAACTTCTTCATTGGAGACAGGGAGAGCCGCATTTTAAGCTTCACACCACAGACTTTCCAATGGAGGGGCAACTTCATTAATACCATATTCAACAACGTCAAATATGATATCCCCCTTTGCACAATTTGCAACTATTTCATTATACCCAAGTACTTTCCTAACTTTTCATCGTACTTGTTATTGTAGTATATGCACAAGCTGATACCTATCTATCCATCCTAAAGAAAATAGAGTTCAAAATTCATTATATTATTGACCACTTTGCATGTGACCTTATGCTATCATGTCATACTTGAATGCCCTTAGTATGGGTACCATGTTTTAAGGACTAATTTCTTTGAGTTATATATTACCTACTGGCATACTGGTATGCCAATAAAGGCCAACAAGACATACAATTAGGACTATGTATCTCCAACACCCTATCATCATTTCTTTACAACAAACCATGCCAATCACTTCAATTCTTTTTGTTATTCTACTTACTCCCACGACTACCAAACAACTTGCATCACCCACAAGACTCCACCCCAACACCCTGTAAACCATACAAAACACTAGCATGAATACATGTGTTAAAAATAACATACACCTCTCATAAGACTCAATAGCATGCATCACTCATAAGATCGATTATATTATGACCACTACCACATCTCATATAACATAAGTGTCACATATATCATAGAACACATGAAGACCCATCAAAACAATCTCTTACCCACTTACAAACCAAACCATACAATATATGTATATACTCCACTAACCTCTACTATTGACACCAACAACCTTCTTTCCAGAGACTTACCGTAATATTTCAATCTCAAACAAGGAAGTCCATAAAAAATACTTAAGAGGAATAAGAGGATAACCAATTAAGATGGACGAAGAATGAAGATTGAGGAAGAAGGTGCGGAAAAAGTAAGTACAATTAACTTGAATGATGCAATATGACGGAAGAAGACCCCCTCACAAGTTTCTCTTGGCACCAAAGATGATGTGGACATCACCTATCCAATCCCTTCAGCATTAAATTTCCCCGACTCTACTTAACTAATGCCCCTTCTCATTATTATTTTCTTTTTTATTAATTTCTAAGGGGCATAGTTGACCATTGTCATGTATTTCTCATGTAGAAGAATTATATCAATCTTCTACCATAACAAAAGAATTCTTACATATGTAAACCATACTTAAGAAAAATCCCCTAATTTCAATGACATCTTGCTAACCACCTTTGTTTGTCACTTTATAGTGGATAATGACACTAAACACACCTTAGAGGTTCTCTCATTTATGGCTCTTGTTTTCCTCATCTAACGTTTTAATGTTTCAACACCAATCAAATAAAATTCTTCCAAGGAAGTCTTCATCTGACATATACGGTTGAACAAACTTAAAAAGTCTTTCACCCATGTTATTTTGTATATGCTAAATATTGTTAGGGAATGCAAAAATTATATGTAACAAGTAGATGGTGGTTTATCTACTCTCTATAGACGCCCATCACAAAAGACTTTGGCGCATACAAACATGCCATGGTCAAAGACCCGAAGGTAAAAACACTTCTGTTCCCTTGGTTTGTTTCTTGATGCTCAATCGATAGGTGCACCATGCGATATATTATGCGGGACCCACGTCACATTTTGAAGAAATTTTCAATGGCTCACAAGAAAATCATTGGTTAAAACTTATGAATTACGTTTTAGATAACAAAACCCGCAAAAACATATTCATATCATGCAGCTGCAGAAGTGTTTTTTTTCTAGTCATCATGTAGGGAGATTGCTATGTGAATCATTTTAGCCTTTGGCATGAAGGAAGCTTGTGGGTGCAGCTTATTCATTGTGGCCTTTGTGGATGTAACGAGCATAAATCTATTAAGGGCCCCGTCTATAAATATATGTAGCCTGTAGGCACTACTTTTTTTCCCAATATAACTTATACATGTAGGCACTCCTTCCTAAGTAATTAAGATGCCGTTTTAATTTAACTATTAATGACATGAGTCTGGTTTCACATTTCTGTATTCAGTCTGGAGTCCATGCTAGCTAGCCACCAACCGACATTCTTAAATACACCATATGTTCCTTTTGAGCGCTTATTGTGGCTATGGCTCAATACTGGTGCAAGACCCAATTAAAATAAATTAGTAGCCATCAAGTAAAAAAATAACCTATTAGAAATCTTATAGTTAATATTAGTTGTAAGACCAATAAAGAGTGAGATAAGTATTAGTTAAAATACCCATTTATTATTGAAATAACAACAATGACATAGATAAATTTAATAATGAGTGGGTGATTTGATGAAAGTTGATCAGGCGTATAGTAATATTAATTGTAAGGTCTTATGTCAGATTCTCACTCTAAATATCATTAATAATAATTTTAAAAGTTTAGTAATTAATGAGAGTTATCATTTTTAGATATTTACTAGTTCATTGATCTGATAGCCAATATTAAAACATTTTTCTTGTTGTTATTTTCATTGTTCTGGTTTAAATAGCTGTGAATTTAATTTATTTTTTAAAAGTGGTTGTTAAATATTGGTTTATAATTGTACAAACATAATTTTTTAAATAAAATATGAGTAATTAAATTGGAGTTTGGCTTTGTAAAAGAATATCTTCGAAGCAAATCCGGCTATCTATGATTATAAAAGGAGCTTACAGTTAAGACTCGATGACTATAGTATTATAAGAAATTAATATCACCAACAACAACTGATATTCATTTCTAAGCAACATTTAATGTGAATTTTAGATTACAAAGATGATTGGATAATGAGGCTAACTTTTATCCAAGTGACAAAGTTGTGCGATCTGCACATAGGTAGATATGCATGTTCTAATATTGTTAATGTCATTTGTTGCTAATACCAAGCAATCTCGTTCTCTATCTCTTTTCCTCTCTCTCTCCCTCTATATATATATATATATACATTAGATAAAAAATAATTTAAAAAGAAATTTTGTGTAGAATGAAAATACAATATTATTTTTGATGATTTAATTTTATGAAATTTATTAAATAACGATTAACTGTAGTCTATGAAAATGCTAGGCTTGCCATTTTTTGACTTTTAAAAAATTGTCAACAAAAATATTTATGGTTAAAATATTTTTTGCATGATCTTAGAAGAAGCTGTGAAGAGCATGGTTGCATGAATCGGAATCGGAATCGGAATCGGTTTTCCGGTGAATCGGAATCGGAATCGGAATCGGTCCGAATCGGCCAAGAATCGGTTCAGTTGAATCGGTCTAAATTAATTTAATCAATCATATATAATAATTTGACAATTCATATTATAAATATATTAAAATTAGGTATTGATGTTATTTGATATTATTCTGTGTATTATAGTTTATGATATTTTTAAATATTTTTTAAGATTTTTTTAAATTATTTAGAATTAATTATTATTTTTGACTCGAGTTAGACTCGAGTCAACTTTTAATTACGAGAATGCCACCATCCGCTCTTTACCCCCTCCACCGCCGGCGGCCCGGTCGACGGCGGCCCGGTTGGCCGGCGGCGGCCTCGCGGCGGAAGCGCGGCGGAATCGCGAAGGATCGCGGCGGAATCGCGAAGGATCGCGGCGGAATCACGGCGGATCGCGGCGGAATCACGGACGGCGGAAGGGCGGAGCGGAATCGGGTACAGCGTCGGACGGCGGAAGCGCGGCGGAGGGCGGAGCTGAGGTCGGAATCGGGCGGTGGTGGCGTGGTCGGACGGAGCCGCGATCGGACGGCGGAAGCGCGGCGGAGGGCGGCGGAGCGAACGCGACGGCGGAGCGGGGGAGACCGGGTAGGTTTTTAAATCCAAATTACCATTTTACCCATGCTTAAATAATTTAATAAAAATCATACCTAGGGTATTTTGGTAATTTCATAAAAAAACCGATTCCGATTTAAATCGGCCGATTCCGATTCCGATTTAAATCGGTCGGAATCGGCCGAACTCGGCCGATTCCGGGGCCGATTCGGGGCCGACCGAGTCGGCCCCGAAATCGGATCGGCGCGGCGCCGATCCGATTTAAATCGGCCGATTCCGCACGGAATCGGCCGATTCGTGCAACAGTGGTGAAGAGCCATAACCGCCTCAAAATCCTTATCAAAGATAATACTATTTTTCTTATTTAAGTAAATATTACTTTAAAATAATAAGCTCATAAATATTGATAATCTGTATTTATATCTATTATAATGATAATAAAAGGAAAAATATTCACCATAATTATCATAAGTGTAGATAATTAATCTACAGTTTTGTTTTTCTCTAATTGAAAGTGAATAATAATAGAATCGCAAATTTTAGCCCAAGTATGATTAATTAAGCTTCATATTTAAAAGTTATCATGATAATTGAATTATAAATTATATAGGTGAAAATAATAATCGTTTGCAGGATGAGCGATCCACAAACTTGGAATAAGGTTTGTTTGATATTGGAAATTAAGCATCGTGTGTTGACGGGATTACACCGGGGTGCTCTTACACGGGAGAAGGGGGAAAAAAGTGAAAAATGGGGAACTTTACTATTTAAATATCTTTAGAGCTAATTACCAGAATTGTATAGATCCCAAGAAAGAGGACACTGATGGGCACCTACTTTGTTGGATAACTAAGACGACAAGGGAGAAACGGCGGCTGTAGCCTACTCCATTGATTCCTCGGTGGCCCGAAAAAGAATGCAAGAAGTTGGTGTTTCTCACTTACGCTTAACTTTCTCCTTCTATTGTTCCTTCTCATTTTTGGCACCAAATTTATCACTCTGGCATTCACTTTGTGGTCTGAAAAATCTATACGGCTCAATTCAAAAAATACTAATTTGTCAGGAATCAATAACGGTTGACAGTTTAATAAACAATAATCGGCTAAATAATAAAAGAAATGGTAAAAAAATGATAAACAATAATATTAAATAATTTTGACCTATCGCTAAAGTGAGTTCAATATAAAGGTTTTCCTTATTTATATACGAAAAGATTTTTCTCTGGAGAGTTCGTTTGGTTGACATGAAAATAATTTAAATAAAAATAAAATACAAGAAATAGAAATGAAATAAAATAAAATGATATAAAAAGTTTAAAAATTTTCCATACCTATTTGCATAATAAGAAAATAAAATGAAAATGAAATATTTTTTCTCATGTACACATGACTCACAAAATTCCTCTCATTTTTTTAAAAAAATTTTCATGATAAAAGGTTGTTTTATAAAATGTTTGCATAAACTTACTTTTGATTGATATAAAATTTCTTTTAACTAAATTTTAAGATAAGAAATTTTTTATTTCTAAATTTTACATTTTTTTCATGCGATTTGAAGAAAACAAAACAAAACCTAAAGGTCAGTCTGGTTAGAATGAAAATAATATAAATAAAAAAATAATTTTATTGAAAATAAAAATACAATGAAATGAAATAACATGAAATTTAAAAGATTTATTTACATATTTAGATAGTAGGAACATAATTTGAGTTACATATTAAAAAATGGTTATAGCAAAACTACCTCAATAATTATAGCTATAAAATACTATTTTGTGAGCTATGTCTTTTTTATACAATTATATTGAAAAGAAATTTATAAAAAGATTTTATTGAGATTCCATATAATTTTTTTAATCAAAAGTAGACGCACATCTTTATTTAAGGTATATTTGGTTGTCTTGAACATGGTTGCATAAATCGGAATCGGAATCAGAATAAGTTTTCCAGCGAGTCGGAATCAAAATCGGAATCGGTCTAAATCGGATAGGAATTGGTCCAATTGAATCGGTCCAAATCGGTTATATATAATAATTTGACAACTCATAAATAAATATATAAAAATTAAATATTGATGTCATTTTGATATTATTATATATATTATATTTTATGATATTTTTTATATTTTTTTACAATTATTTTGAATTAGTTATTATTTTGTGTTTGAGTAGGACACGAGTCAAGTTTTAATTACAAAAATGCCACCACAGTTATTTCTCACCCACGATCATTCTCTCCCCCATCCACCCTCTTTCCAAGTCGTCGCCGCCACTGCCGCCGTGCCCCCCTCCCCCCAGACCCAACTCACCCCGCCCCGCCCCGCCCCACCCTGCTCAGCCCCACCCTGCTTTGCGCCTGTTGCGCCCCGCCTCCCTCCACCGACTGCGCCCTCCCCCTCCAAATCGTCCCCTTCGTCGCCCAGTCGCCACCGTCGGGTAAGTTTAGGTTTTTAAAATTTCAATTATAATTTTACCCTTATTAAAATAATTAAATTAATATTATACCTAGGGTATTTTGATAATTTACCCCAAAAAAACTAATTGTTTTCGATTCAACCCGATTCCGAATCTGATTTAAATCGGTCGAAATCGAGGTGACTCGGCCGAGTTGGACACCGATTCGGGGCCGACCGATTCGGCCCCAAAATCGGATCGGCACGCTGCCGATTGGTGCAATAGTGGTCTTGAAATCATACAATAGAAATATAAAATTTAGAGATAAAAAAATTTCTTATTTTAACTATCTAAACATTTATTAAAAAAATTTCAGTCAAAACATATAGATGTAAAAATTATATAAAATAACTAATTATATGAAAAAATAAAAAAAATTGAGGGAAATTTTACGATCAACCACTCTTTTATTTCTCGAGTTGTTTTGTAAAGGATTTTAAAAAATGTTGTTATCACTTTATATTTTACTAATATTTTACCAAACTTCTTTTGCGATCATTGTGATTTTGATTTTGTATTTTTTTGATATATAAGATTAAAACCGTTCAATCAAACACCCAATTAACATAAATGATGTTTATTTGTTAGAGTTTCTTGTTCATTTTATTAAAAATATAAAAATAGATTTGGTTTTTTTACAATTATTAACAATCAGGATAATAAGACCAATAAGATAATTTAGAATTTCAATTATGCATAGTGATTAGTTTTAACTTTTTTTACCAAATAATTAGTTTTCAACGTTTTTATCTTTTTAAAGCAAAAATCGGGGCTTCGACGAGGTTGGACCGCTTTAAGACCCCCCGGCACTTGCCATCAGCTTAATGTTGGCTCCCATCGGACGGTCATATATCATCCACGTTTATGTACAAGATCGAAAATAACGCATAGTGTCATCACTTAACTTTAAAAAGTTTTCCCCAATCCTCCTCAGTCACAGCCTATTCATCACCCACCATACTTTCCATTATTCACAAAAGCCCCATAATAAATCGAAAACTGCACTTTCCTTCCCTAAGTCCCCCCACCCCCTTTTAATGGCGATAGCGACCACAAGGAGTCCATTCCACCTCCCATGCCCATGGCCGCTCTTCTTCCTGTTCGCCACCGATGACCCTACGCACGCCTCCCACCACCTCCGACCACGGCCACCGCCGCGGACAACCTCCTTCTCCTTCTACCACTCCGCCACCTTTTGGGTCCTTTGTGGGGAGCTATCTTGGCGTTGAAAGCTTCCAGCTTGGTTGCTCCTTGGGAGATCTCAGAGTTGTCTCGGCGCACCTCGCATCGAAAAGCTCAGGTCTTTGACGTTCAATGGCGGCTATGGAGTGCCGTTAGTTGTCTACATTGCTGAAAGTTGGGATCTTTGTGACTAATGGCGGCGCCGGCGGACTTCGGTCGGGTGGTGGTGGTGGTGATGGTGCGGCTGCTGCTGCTGCCGCTGCTCCGGTCGGCTAGCGCCGGCGATGCTCGATTGAACGACGACGTGCTGGGTCTGATCGTGTTGAAGTCGGAGTTGCGGGACCCACGAGCCCAGCTCTCAACCTGGTCGGAGGACGATGACACGCCCTGCGGCTGGGCCTGCGTCCGGTGCGACCCGCGGACGGGCCGAGTCGCCGAGCTCCGACTCGACGGACTTGGCCTGTCCGGCCGACTCGGCCGCGGCGTGCTTCAGCTCGCCGCCCTTCGCCGCCTCTCCCTCGTCGGCAACGACATCTCCGGCGTGGTCCCGGCGGGGCTTTCCGCCGCCCTCCCCGACCTCCGCCTCCTCGACATATCCGGCAACGCCTTCTCCGGCCCCGTCCCCGGCGACCTCTTCGACCGCTGCCGCTCCCTCCGATCCGTCTCCCTCTCCGGAAACCGATTCTCCGGCGGCATCCCGGCCGGGCTCGGCGCCTGCTCCACACTTGCCGCCCTTAATCTCTCCTCCAACCGGCTCTCCGGCCGGATTCCGCCGGAACTCTGGGGCCTCGCCGCCCTCCGTTCCCTCGACCTCTCTGACAATGAGCTCGACGGCGAGATCCCGCTCGGCATCAACGGCCTCTACAACCTTCGAACGATGTCGTTGAAAAGGAACAAGCTTTCGGGTAACTTGCCAGCGGATATCGGCGGCTGCTCGCTGCTCAAGTTTGTGGATTTGAGCGATAATTTGATGTCTGGAGGCATCCCGGAGACAATGCAGAAGCTCACCGTTTGCTCTTCTGTCAGTTTGAGGGGTAACTTCTTGTCTGGGGAGGTCCCTGAGTGGATTGGGGAGATGGGTAGTCTACAATATCTGGACCTGTCCGACAATGGTTTCACTGGTGCTGTTCCTGGATCGATTGGGAAGTCGGCACAGTTGAAGGAGCTATACTTATCTGGGAACAATCTCAGCGGCTTGTTGCCGGATGCCATGGCAGGGTGCAAGAACCTCCGGGTTTTGGATTTGAGTGGGAACTCTTTGTCCGGTGAGCTGCCGGCATGGATTTTTGATCTGGGTATCGAGAGTTTGACTTTGGCTGGTAATGGGTTTAGTGGGGAAGTTGGGTTGTCGAGCTCTGGTCGGAATGTTTTGCTGCTGGATTTGTCTAGAAACTTGTTTTCTGGGCGGATTCCGAGCGGCATTGGAAGGTTAAGTGGCTTGCAATACTTGGATTGGTCTGGTAATTCTTTTGTGGGGGAGATTCCGAAGAGCATTGGGGAGCTAAAGGCTGTGGAGGTTGTTGATTTGAGCAGGAACAGATTAAATGGTAGTATTCCCTCTGAAATTGGAGGAGCGACTGCTATGAAGGAATTGAGGTTGGAGAATAACTTAATTAGTGGCACAATCCCTTCTCACATTGGGAGCTGTTCGTCCCTTACCTTACTGTAAGTTTCTACTTATTGAACCTTTTTCATCTGTTGTGTTTTGATTGCATTAGCTATGCCTAACAGGATCACAATGTTTCATGCTTGAATATTCCAGTGATCTCTAAAATTATGGTTTACCTCTTGTTAGACTGAGAACAGACACTATACTTATAATGAGGCTTCTTTAGGATTATTTATCGTCTCCTTTGCAAGTTATTAGTTGCAAATTTAGAGCTAATACCCTGATATTTTCAAAGAGTCTCAAAACTTGGATGACGAATAGCATTGTGTTTTCTGTGATATGAAGTAGGACAATCCTTTAGTAGTTTGGCTGTAGAAGTTTGATATCATTGTTGTGTTTGGCAATGCATAATTGCATCAGTATGCTCTGAAATTTTGTCCTTCCGTCTGTTTTTTGTTGTCATTTATTGTATTGTTTACGATAATTTCATAAAGAATTGATTGTATTTGTACTTCTTTTCCCTCAGGAATTTAGGTAGCAATAACCTCACAGGTCTTATCCCTTCTTCCATAACCAACTTGACCAACCTTGAAATTATAGACTTCTCTCGTAACGGTCTGTCTGGTACCATTCCAAAGCAACTTGCCAACCTTCCTCATCTTACTGCTTTCAACATTTCCCACAACCACCTCCAAGGTGAGCTGCCTGCAGGCCCATTTTTCAACACAATACCACCTTCCTCTCTTTCTGATAATCCTTCTCTTTGTGGGTCTGCTGTAAATCGGTCTTGTCCTGCTGTTCTACCAAAGCCCCTTGTCCTAAACCCAAACTCTTCGGAACCCAACTCATCCGGAGGCCCCTTGACTAATAATACACGCCACAAAAAGATCATATTTAGCATATCTGCGCTTATTGCAATTGGAGCAGCAGTTGTAATTGCACTTGGTGTGGTTCTGGTTACAGTTCTCAACTTGCGTGTCCGGTCCTCCACCTCTCGCTCTGCGGTTGCATTGACCCTTTCTCATACAGGTGATGATGACAACTATTCAAATTCTCAGTCTACTGATTCAAACTCTGGTAAGCTTGTGATGTTCTCTGGGGAACCAGAGTTTGGTGCTGGAACCCATGCCCTCCTTAATAAGGACTGCGAGCTTGGGCGTGGAGGATTTGGTGCCGTGTACCGTACTGTTCTCCGTGATGAGCAGCCTGTTGCCATCAAGAAGCTCACAGTCTCAAGCCTTGTCAAATCTCAAGAGGACTTTGAGAGAGAAGTGAAAAAGCTTGGGAAAGTTCGTCATGACAATCTAGTTGCCCTAGAAGGATATTACTGGACTTCGTCTTTGCAGCTTCTGATTAATGAGTTTGTCTCTGGTGGTAGTCTTTACAAGCATCTCCATGAAAGCTCTACCTCCTCAAGCTGCCTTTCATGGCAGGATCGATTTAACATTATTCTTGGCATTGCCAAAGGCCTCAACCACTTGCATACAATGAACTTGATACACTACAACTTGAAGTCCAGCAATATATTGATTGATGGATGTGGAAAACCAAAAGTGGGTGATTATGGTTTGGCAAAACTATTGCCCATGTTGGACAGGTACGTGCTTAGTACCAAGATACAAAGTGCATTGGGCTACATGGCTCCAGAGTTTGCTTGCCACACAGTTAAGATAACAGAGAAGTGCGATGTGTATGGCTTTGGTGTGCTTGTGCTTGAGATCGTTACCGGGAGGCGGCCTGTGGAGTACATGGAAGATGATGTGGTTGTTCTTTGTGACATGGTGAGAAGTGCTTTGGACGAAGGAAGAGTAGAAGAATGTGTTGATCCAAAGCTCAAGGGGGTGTTTCCTGGGGAAGAAACAGTCCCTGTGATGAAGCTTGGTCTTATTTGTACATCACAAGTGCCATCAAATCGACCAGACATGGGTGAAGTTGTGAACATCTTGGAGCTCATCAGATGTCCTTCAGAGAGTCCAGAATCAGTGGGATGAACATGAACGTCATTAGAAGTATCATTTTGTTTTACTTTTTAGAGATAGCTAAACGCAAAGGCTGAGAAGAATCAAATATGGTTTCTATCGGGGAAGCAGAATCCGGCAAGTTTGGTTATGATGAGAAGAGAGGAAAAAAGTATGTGTGCTTCTAGTCTTCATTTTTCTTTATGTTATATTTCTAGTGTGATTTACTTTTTGCTCTTTGGGGAGGCTTATCATGTGGGGATGGTCTTCTGGGTATTCTCTTTTCTTCCTGTAATCTTAATACTTAATGGCCGGATTCTTTTTCACCGGGTTCAGCGATCGAACCCTTTTGAATGTCATTGCCTTCCACTCGCCTTTTTTCTACTTTTCAGCTGTGATGCACCTTCTTGTTTTCTCATTAGTTCCATCATGTTGTTAAAGCAACGTACAAGTGGAAAGCAGAGAAAGATTGATGACAACTGCAGATTTACAGTTATAAATAGTACATTCCTCTTTATTTTTTATTCAAAAGATTTCTAATTCAACCCATATTGTGTCACCAGCAGACTTGAATTTGTGCTACAACCTCATTATCTTCTCATGCATGGAGTTTGTAATGTTCTTTACCACGCAGCTCATGATCTGCACTCGATATATGTATTCAAGTCTCATGAGAGAAGCCAAGGTGTGTCATACCACCCACCCACCATTGCGTGACCAAAGTATCCCTCTTCATTTTATACTATATCATAAGGAGTAAAGAGCACCAAAGAGTGATTAGTGTAATGTGGCCCTAGGTCATCCCAACTCATTTCATGGATAGAATAATGGCTGCATATCCAAGTCAAAAGGAGTCAGTAATGCTACTCAGTAGCAAAGTAAACTGAAAAGATTCTCCACTCCCACCTCCGTGATGATATATATACTGAAGAACGAGCTTTGTCAAGAGAAGCTTGAATATAAAAAGCTCTTGAGCTTGGATACTGTCGGAAGCCGAATAAGTGCATTATACTTGCATTCCAAGTGATCTTGAGCTCCAAAAAAGGGCACCATTCACGTTCGAACCGGAGTAATGTGTCTGCATATAATAGCCACTAAGTGATGAAGAGATTATGTTAATTTTTGTGGGCAGAGTCATGAGCTTTCATGGTGCTTTGGTGGTTAGCTTGGATGCTGTCGGAAGCCGAGAAGTGCATTATACTTGCATTCCAAGTAATCTTGAGCTCCAAAAAGAGCACCATTTCATGGTGGAACCGGAGTAATGTGTTTGCATATAATAGCCACCAAAGTGATGAAAATATTATGTTATTTTTTGTGGGCAGAGTCCATGAGCTTTCATGGTACTTTGGTGGTTAGATTCCAGCTGGAAAGAAATCGAAACAAGCGCTATTGTAGGTTGAAGAGAGTGCTTGTGGGACTGCAGATGTATGAGAGCAACGATATATTTTATATAGAAAAAAATGATATATGATTATATAACCGTATGTAGATAATATGCAGATGACATACATAGCAATGAATAATGTCTAACAAATGAGATATATCAAGATTGTTATGAAGATCATGGAAACTCATTTAATCCTTATTTTCCTGATTTGGGAAGCTTAGTTTTAAATACTATATGGTACCCGTTGGTCTAACCTAGATAATCACATTACTTTTTTCATAACGTAATATAATGCATTATTTTAAAAAATATGGTTTGGTCTATGCCTTTATATCATTTTAACTTATAGTTGGTTTTTTAGTTCGTTATTTCTTAAAAATTGATTTTTTAGAATTACGGTATTTTATTAAATATTAGATCATAAATATTTTTATTGTCTAATAAAATATTTTATTTACAATTTTCAAATCTTTTTAAAACCACTTCCATCCGGTTGAAATTAATATACTCCGTAAATACTGTAAATCTATTATAATATTCGGTACATAATTTAAAACGTTTGGCATCAGCATATGAAATGCTACAACAATTAAAAAGGTTTATTTACGAATATTGTCAACCAGTTAAAAAGAAAAGAAAAATTGTATTGTACTGGGCAGGAAGTTTTTTTTTTGAAGGAATAATGGGCCGGAAGTTGACTCCCAAGCATGTGATCAGATTTACAGAGGACATGTTGGAGGATCAAAGAGGAGATAAATTACGATAGAATGTGCAGCAAAGGAAACCTCACCTTGTACTATATTGTATGAACAAGCACATGGGACGACCTGTTACAACTACCACCTTCATACGAATAAAAGCAAATGCTCCTCTCCTCCTCTCATGGGCCCATGGCACATCATAATTTTCGGTCTCTTTGTGCGGTGCAGACACCAATTAATGTTGTCTATGGAAGTTGACAATCTTGGAATTGCCATTATCATTTTGAGATGCTAAATATGATTAAACGCTACTCCCCTTGCTGAGGCCTGTAGCGTAAAGGTGGCCATTGATTATTGACCCACCTAACTTGTAGCTATATGTATTTAATATATATTATATAATTTTAGGGCTAGGGATTTGCTGTCTTAATTGTTACAACAAGAACTTGTAGCAAGTTAATATTGGTCCAAATAAGCCTCATTTTTTTCATCCTAAACGACATGTTCAATCCTTAATGGCAACTAAGCAGTTAGTTATAAACTTTATTTAGGTAAAAAAAAAGGCTTATGCTGACAAATAAATAACTTACTACATTGAGTTTAGTAAAGTTGATCGCAAAATATATTTACAGTTTAGTGACCGCTTAGCGACGGGAACTTTTTAATTGCTCTTTGAGGTTGCTAATGATGGTTTGAAAGTGATCAATGCATTTTGCGACCTCCATATACGATCGCATATCAGTCGTTAAGTTTCATTGCAATCGCAAAGTAGTTGAAAATTTTATAACTTAAATTGCGACTAGGTTTGCCGTCACAAAGCTGGTCGCAAAATATCCAATATCATAAACAAAAGGGGGAGGCGAAGCCCGACCCCCTCGAACCCTAAGTTCGCCACTGCCGATCACTGCCGCCACTCATACACGTTTTAGGTATAATATTCTAGTTTTTAAAGTTTTTGCTTTTTGATAAATATGTTAATTAGGATTCATGTAACATCCTAATTCGGCTTGAAAGGGACATACCGAATCATGATATTATACTTTGGAAGCTACTCATTAGGTTATTGTGTATAGACTTTATGGAAGCGGATTTCAACCTTCCGTGGAGGTATAAGATAGATACCAGGCTTGATTTTCATCTAATAAGTGCATAGTTCATACTACAAAGACGGATCTTAAACTTAAATAAACTTATATGAACACCCCTAGCCATAATAGAGGCATAACCCCCCGTACGACTATGAATGGTGATTTTAAAAATGCGATGGTCACTCTCAACTTTAGAAGAAGCGTCCCCCATTACAGTTTTGATAATAGATGTTGTTACGTACATCATATTCTTAACACTTGTTCGAGTGATAGACTTTGGTCTTCTTATTAGTTACATGAAGATGATGCGAATATTTAAACAAAGGTTGTGGTTACTTGTTCCACATACCCTACGCGAGCAATAATTAAAGCGTCAGAGAACTTACTCAACATCATCCAGTAATAAGGCATTAAACCTTAATACCTGGATTTCATGTGGGTCTTCAACTGGTGTGAACCGTAAACTCCCCTACCCACGTTACTCTAACACACAAACACCTGCAACCAAATATATTTTATGTACCTGATTTAACTCCTCGTCATGTTCTATGACTCTGGGGCTTATATACCCTATAGACGATGGTTAGCCTTGCCCGAAAATTTTGCAACTCTACAGTGATAATATAATAACCATACTTAGCACAACTACAATACAAGAATATATAATTAAATATAAATAAATAATAACATACACATAACGAATGAAGAAATAAATAATATATATATATATATATATAAAAGGAATTCTGCTATGCGCTGGATCAAAATGCAGCGCATAGCAGCATATTTGATTGTGGGCCGTTGGACGAAAATCCAACGGCCCACACTTTGTTTTTTTTATTTTTTACCCTTTCCGCCCCCCTTCCCGCCGTTCACGCCACCCTGCCCCCGACCCTACTCGGTTCTGCCCCCGACCAAGTCCCCCCCTGCCCCTCCCGCAGCCGTCGTCCCCCACTGACCTTGCAAGCAGTCGTGGCGGCCCCCCTCCCCCCGCGTTGCTCCCCACCCACACGAGCCCCCCTCCCGCTAGTTTCCGCCACCCCCTTGGCCGCACCCCATCCCCGGCCTTGCGCTACCCCCATCCCCGTCATGCCCCCGGCCTGGCCCGCAGCTGTCCCCCACGGCCCCCGCTAGCAGCCGCGGTGGTTCCCCCTCCCTGCGTTGCTCCTCCCGCTCACGGCCGCCCGCCCTCGACCGCTCCTGCCCGGCCAGTGCTGCCTGTTTCCCAGCAGGCCCACCCAGCTCCGAGGTGGCAACATTGTTGGCCAGCGGGGGGCTGGCGGCGATGTTGCCGGCGGGGGGTGGCGAGCCAAAACAAATAGGGAAGAAACCAGGGAGGGTATTTTGGTAATAAAAACTTTACTCGATCACAATTCGAGCCAAATTTTTATTACAAAATAAATTTTAAAAAATAAAATAATTTCGTAATAAAAACTTTACTTGGTCCTTACTCTAGTTAATATTATAAAATAAATTTAATAAAATATAAAATAATTTTGTAATAAAAACTTGACTCAATCCTACGCTAGATGGAGTCAAGTTTTAATTACAAAATAAATTTTTAAAAAATAAAATAATTCTATAATAAAAACTTGATACAGCCTCGACTCGAATCAAGTTTTATTACAAAATAAAAAAATTATAAAATAATTTCGTAATAAAAACTTAGTCCGACTCGAGCCAATACTATGAAATAAATTTTAAAAAATATAAAATAATTTTGCAATAAAAACTTGACTCGATCTTGCATGGGACCGAGTCAAGTTTTTATTACAAAATAAATTTAAAATAATAAAAGAATTCCATAATGAAAACCTGACTTGGTCTCGACTCGAACTAAATTTTTATTACAAAATAAATTTTAAAAAAAATAAAATAATTTTGTAATAAAAACTTAACTCGCTCTGACTTGAGTTAATATTATAAAATAAATTTTAAAAAATATAAAATAATTTTGTAATAAAAACTTGACTCGATCCTGTGCGGGAAGGAGTCAAGTTTTTATGACAAAAATAATTTATTACAAAATAAATTAAAAAATAAAATAATTCCGTAATAAATTATTTTAACTTGAGTCGGGATCTAGTAAAGTTTTTATTATGAAATTATTTTATTTTGTTTAAAATTTATTTCGTAATATTAACTTGAGTGAGGATCGAGTGAAGTTTTTGTTACGAAATTATTTTATTTTTTTTGAAATTTATTTCATATTATTAACACGAGTAAGGGTCGAGACAAGTTTTTATTATGAAATTATTTTATTTATTTTTAAATTTATTTTGTAAAAAAATTTGGCTCGAATTGTGATCGATTAAAGTTTTTATTACCAAAATACCCTCCCTTGTTTTTTCGCTATTTATTTTGGCGCGCAGGGTGCAGCAGAAACCTGCGAGCGGGGAGGGGGGGGGCGTGGGGGTTCGTGTGGGTGGGGAGCAACGCAGGGGGCGGGTGGGACCACCGCGACTGCTGGCAGGGGCAGTGGGGGACGGCAGCTACGGGGGGGACTTGGTCGGGGGTGGGATGGGGGCGAGGCCGCGGTAGGGCTGGGGGCGTGTGAGATCCCTCAACTTAGTCCCACATTTAATACCTACCGGAAGAAGATCCTGTTTATAAGTGGGAATGGACTAGAGATCTTTAACTTTCGGGGTACCCATTTTAAAGAAATGGCTTAGCCCATTACGTTGCACTTTGGGCTGGGTCGTTACAAATGGTATCAGAGCCGACCTGGTTCCGTGTTAGATGGTGGGATGGACTAGGGACATTGGCTAGGTTGCCGGTCAGGGGCCAGAAAGGTCGTGGGCTGGGGTTAGCAACAGGCCAAGATTAGAAACGTTGGCTAGGCTACCGGTCACAGGCCAGAAAGGACGTGGGTTGGGGCTAGCAACGGGCCAAGAATAGGCATTTCGGGGACGAAATTTCCTAAGGTGGGTGGATTGTGAGATCCCTCAACTTAGTCCCACATCTAATACCTACTGGGAGAAGATCCTGTTTATATGTGGGAATGGACTAGAGATCTTTAACTTCCGGGGTACCCATTTTAAAGAAAGGACTTAGCCCATTACGTTGGACTAGAGATCTTTAACTTCCGGCTACCCATTTTAAAGAAATGACTTAGCCCATTATATTGCACTTTGGGCTGGGTCGTTACAAATTATTGTGAGATCCCTCAACTTAGTCTCACATCTAATACCTATTGGGAAAAGATCCTGTTTATAAGTGGGAATGGACTATAGATCTTTAACTTTCGGGGTACCCATTTTAAAGAAATGAGTTAGCCCATTACGTTGCACTTTGGGCTGGGTCGTTACAAATGGTATCAGAGCCGACCTGGTTACGTGTTAGACAGTGGGCAAGACTAGGGACGTTGGTGAGGCTGCCGGTCATGAGCCAGAAAGGTCGTGGGCTGGGGCTAGCAACGGGCCAAGAATAGGCATTTCGGGGATGAAATTCCCTAAGGTGGGTGGATTGTGAGATCCCTCAACTTAGTCCCACATCTAATACCTACTGGGAAAAAATCCTGTTTATAAGTGGGAATGGACTATAGATCTTTAACTTTCGGGGTACCCATTTTAAAGAAATGACTTAGCTCATTACGTTGCACTTTGGGCTGGGTCGTTACAGGGCGTGGTGGTGCCGAGGGGCGGCATGAATGGTGGGAGGGGAGGGGGGAAGGGTAAAAAACAAAAAAAGAGTGTGAGCCGTTGGATGTATAATCCAACGACCCACAATCAAATACGCTGCTATGTGCTGCATTTTGATGAAGTGCATAATAAAATTCCTATATATATATATATATATATATATATATATATATATATACACACACACACACACATACACACATACAATTTACTACACATAATAAGACTAATATTTATAAGTAAATATAATGTTAATAATAAAAAAATCATGTAAACATTCATCATATATGATAAATATATAAATAATAATAATTATTAATTAATTAATTAATTAAAACAATAAATCAAGAAAAATCATTATAACATCTAATCATGCTAAATCATGTGAATATGCATCATAATGGCGGTGAGGCTACTGGTTGGGATCAATAGAGGGCGTCATGGCGGAGGTCCTGGTGGTGATGATCGGAGGAGTCCAACCATTGGCTGGCCAAAAAATGGCTGGAAAGAGGGCGGTGTCGTCATCGGCGGCGATCACGGTTGTGGTGGTCATCGTGGGTTGTCTCAAAATGTAGATCTCGGTGAAGGGGAGTTGTGTGGGTGGTTGGATCGGCTGGAGGCGGCTCCCTATACTGAAATGGCATGATAGGTGGCAATGGTGGTGTTGAACAGTGATAAAAAACTCAATCACCAATGGTGACGGCAGTGGTGCTGGTGATCATGAGTGGTACGAATGGAAAGCCAGGCGCAATGCACTCACAGCCGTACTGAATGGGTGGCTGAATGAGGGCCGGGGTCTCACCTGTGGCAAGCCCAAGTGGTGGCAGCAGTAATGGTGGAAAACACAAAAAATGGGAGAAAACTTCTATAAATCGATGGGACCTACCCATGGGTATGTGTAATATACATATGGACGAAAAGCTTGGATTGGGACCGTCTAACGTCGAATTGACTCGAGTCCTAAAAGTGACTCTATAGGCGGGAATTGAAGCGAGAAGGTTATTAAATGGGACTCAAAGCTTGAACACAATCAAGCTGGGCCCATAGGGGCACAATCAAGTGATCCAAAATTCATATGCTGCATGCAAATGAAACACCCAAAAAATCCCAAATGGATACTAAACGCTGCAATGACTTTGATCTGGGCTTAAAATCCTGACTAGCTGATAAAAATCATATGTATACCTCGTGTATACACCGATAACTCATACTCTACTGTATCATATATGAATCTATCATATGCATGTCAAACATACTCAACCTCCATAACGTGCTCATATGACCATCTGGGTCTCATTCTCATATTCATAAAATTGTTATGGCTTGATCTTGCTTGAATCGACTCGAGACTGCCCGAAATCGAAAAAACTAAAATCAGGTAAAACCCTAAGCCGAAATTAGGGTTTTACACCAACTTATACCATACCATACACGAACCATAGCAAGAAGGGCTAGTGCAACACCCAAATCCGATCCACTCACGAACTGAACCAGAATGTTGGAGTCATTAGATTAAGTTGGCTAACCTGAACCTAACCCGTATGGATCTACTCTCAGCATCTTAAGATGAAAGATAATCATCACAATGCATGAATGAAATGTTCGAAACCTAACATGATACTACATGAATGTCATGTCAACCAAGTCACACTAAACCAATCAACTAGAAAAAAATTTCATTACTATCACCGTATTTTCATCATAACATTATATCATTAGTAAAAACAATAAAGCATTCTAACATCAATGTGTGTGTGTGCAAGAAACGTCATTGCTCCTCCATCTAGGCTAGGACATCCAATTCTGATCATCGCCTACATATAATAAAAACACAGTAACGAGTGTAACTAATCCAAAATATATCTATATCAAACCGGCCATGAGAGCTAACTCTCATGTGAAGAAACACATTTTTATATTTTCTACTGAACTCTCTAAAGGGCATCTACTAAGTAGCCACCACGTTGCATATGTCTCTCTCAATATTTTCTCATTTTTTTATGGTCCCTCAGGACTACCAAGCTCCAATTCTTGACTGGAAGGGACACCAAACAAAGGCCTTTGCCCTTCCATCCCTTGGATAGATAGAGAGGAAGGGCAAAGTTTTTGGTTTTTTTCATGTTGTCAAACAGTTGAACAATGAAAATAGATGGTGAGAGCCTGATCAAATTAATCGGGTCATGTAGGAACAAGGTTCAAATCTCTCAGTTTGTTAGCTATATCCTAAGCCCTCTCATGTCCTCCATATATCTCCTAGCCTTGAGCACGAAAGCAGAGTACTCTCAGGTAGTCACCTTTAGTTCACTTTGAACCACATGTCTGGATATGTATTGTACTAAATAGTACCCATAAATCTCTACTTTCTCTTGGTGTGAGGAACTCAAAACAGAAAGTAGTCAGGATCCTTCGAGATTGGAACAACCCTCTCACTAATCCAAAGCCTGCTATGACTGGCACGTGCACCCGCTCATGGTATGTGCGAGTCAGTTTCACAATCTCTCATCTTGCTGAAAATTTGATTATATATATATATAGTATAAGCTTGGGGAGAGATTTGGATAATAATAGGCATGAAGGCAACTTGTTGTGGATCTTGTTTTCGAAATCATACTTGAAGGATCTCATCCTCGAAGGTTATTACTCCGGACACTGTTAGACTACATATCCTGAGTTAAGTGGGATCGTATAAAACACCACTTAACGTGTCTTACAAATAATAAATCTAATCACACAGAATATGTGACACCCCAAATCTGGTTTACGCTCGTAAACCGAACCGGCATGTCATAAGTCCTAGTTAGGTTAGCCAACCCAAACCCATCTCGTACGGATCTACTCTCGGCATTTTAAGATGAAGATATGACTCGCTATGCATAGATGAATGCACAAAACCCTAACATGCTATTATATGGATGATTAAAAAAAACCAATTTACACACCAAAAACTATTGCAATAAAGTCAATAAAAATTCAAAAATAAATCGGATAGAGTCTCCCCTAAAATTGCAATTAGGGGTCACCCTATCAAATCAATATTTATAGACACACACACACACATATACATTAGATATTTGCGTTCACAAAGAATTCTAATCTACTGTATACATCATTCAAAATCTTGGGTCTCGACCCACTTGCGCATTCTAATCACATTTCACATCATATCATCATGTTTTACATTTAATCACATCATTCGCAATATAATATCATAAACAAAATATTAAACATGTTATCATCTCACATGTGTGTGCAAGGGACATTATTACTCCTCTGTCCAGGCTAGCACATCCAACTTGTGCTCTTCACCTACATATATTATAAAAATGCATCAGTAACGAGTGTTACTAGTCCAAAATACTACACTAGAACTCTCCCAAGGGCACCTACTGGGGAGTCGCTAGGCTGTAGACCTGGTAACATCCCAAACTAATTGGTCTATTGATGCCTCTTTCAGCATTTTTTCATTTCATTTTCTTGGTCACTCGGGACTACCAGTATATTGTAGGCCCTCTCTTTTCCTCCATAATTATCCTAGCCTTGCACACGAAGGCCGAGTACTCTCAGACAGTAGCCTTTAGCAGCCTTTGAACTACAAGTTCGGACGTGCGCTGTACTTAACAGTACTCATAAACCTCTATGTTCTCCGGGTGTGAGGAACTCAAATGCAGAGTTATCAGGATCCCTCAGGAATGAAACTACCCACTCACTAATCCAGAGCTCACTTTAACTGGCACGTGCACCCGCTAATGATATGTGCGAGTCGGTTTTCCCATCTCTCGTTTCATTGAAATACGTTAAAATTATTTATATAGGCCTGGGAAGGGATTTATATAATAGACCCGAAGGCAAATTGTGGTGGATCTTGTCTTCGAAAACATAATCGAGAGATCTCATCCTCGAGGGTTATGAATTTGGAAAACTGGTTGATTAAATGGCACGAGTTAAGTGGGATCTGATTAAACGCCACTTAACCTATTCTACAAGTAATAAAACAAACATACGATAGAATATAGCGTAAAACAGTGAACAAGTCCTAAACGAGCCTTGCAGAAGCTCCGAGTTTGTTTTCATGCCTAGGCGGCAAGCTCCTACTTCGTACCTACACAACAAGAATAATTACTAATGCCCAGTATAATGCATGAATGCTACACTCCTCATCAATCCATACTAGACTACATCTATATACATGCATTTAAATTTAAACCCTAATTCACTATTATCATTCGTTAACAAGCGTTTAAATTTAAACCAACATTTATTTACAATCACACCATTTGTATCACAAGAAGATCATAAAACAATTCATTATCAAATAATATTAGATAAAATTCTATATCTAATTGTCAGTCTTGCGGCGATGCGGACAGCGATTGTTGACTATTGCTGAAGCATGGTGATGACGCTTGAGAGGCTGGGGTTGGAGGAGCTGGTGCCCTCATGGTCGGGTTACCACTACCGACGGCTGTTGTCAAGCATAAAATTCAGCACGACCATAACAGGAAAGCATCGAAAAAAGTGGTGCCTAGGTGGAGTGGTCAGCTAGGCAAGGGGGCCTGGGCAAGGGTGGTAGCAGGGAGTCAACAATGGAAATAGGTCATCGAGGCGGTCTTCGGCTGTAAAACCCGTGACTCGATTCAGAGTTTTACGGGAGTGAACCAGTCAGTTCAACCGTTGGTTCGAGTCGAGTTAGCTTCATGGACCGCGAGCTGAGTTGAGGTCAGCTGTGAGTTATGAGTGATGAGGGTCATGTATGCTCAAGTGTATGATGATAACGTCTAAAAGATAATGAAAAATGGGTTATCAAGTATATGAAGGTATACAGTATTGATTGTTATTTTTATTTTATCGCAGAATAGTTTTAGGCCGAATAATGCATTAGGACGCGTTGGATTATATTCGGGTGGGTTATTAGTTATAGAGCATGCCATTTGGATGTTGTTGTGTTTGTTTAATTTTGATGGGATTTTTCCATATTTTTCTAGATATTCTTAGAATTTATTACGAACTAGTTATTATTTTGACTCGAGTAGGAATCGAGTCAATACTTAATTACGAAACTGCCACTGGAGTATATTTTCTCCATTCCTGACACTTCCCCCTTCCAAAACCCTAGCCGCCGCCGCCCTTGTGCTCTGTCGCCGCCGCCGACGTCGCACAGCCACCGATCAACGCCTCCCCGCCCCGCCGTGCAGTCGCCGTGCCACCACGACCCACCTCGGCCACTGTCTCGCCGCCACGATGCCAGAATTGCCCCACAAGCCGTGACGCGCTCCCTTGTCGATTCGTCGCCGTCTGGGCCGCACCACCGCCGCCGTGACGCTGATGCCGGAATTGCCCCACAACCATAATTTTGGATTTGCGGGATATTTGTCGGATCATCCGCCGAATGCACCCGATCCAATCTGATCAGACTTCGGACGCCGCTAGGTGCCGACTTCGAGTTTCGAGCCACGAAACGGAAACCCTAACCGTCGCCGATTTTCAATGACGCGAGGTATAATTTATTTTAACTTAATTATTTGAAAGTATTGCTTATTAGAATTGCATGCTAGGATTGGTGAATTGTGTGTTATAATAATATATATAAATGTAGATTTGATTAAGGATAAAATATGAAATTTGTTTGATTGAGTGGTGTTAAAAAATGGAGACTAAGAAACTAATTAGGGTAACTACGTAATGATCATGATCTAATGCAAACTAGCCTAAGTAGACTTGCTAGAATTGATATAGGTTGATGTGTGATGGTTGATGCGTGATTGTGTTGATTGTGTGTGCATGCTATAGGATGTGTGATTCATCATGCGGGCGTTAGTTTTTAGCCTGATTGTGTAGGTACGGTGTAGGAGCTCGCCGCCTAGGCGCGTGGACCCGTTTGGAGCTTCTACCAGGTCCGTTTAGGACTCGTTCTCTGTTTTACGCTACTCTATTGTATATTTGATTTATCATGTGCAGGACGAGTTAAGTGGCGTTTTATCGGATCCCACTTAACTCGGGCCATTTAGCCAACAGTTTTATTTCGGATTAATAACCCTCGAGGATGAGATCCCTCGAGTTTGTTTTCGAACTTCAGATCCAGCTCACGATGCCTTCGGGCCTATTGTATAAATCCCAACCCAGGCCTATATATGTATAGTTTTCGTGTTTTCGGTGAGAGATGGGATGAGGGGTACTTGCGGCCACGTCTTCAGATAGGGCGTGTGCTCGGAAGAGCGGGCTCTGGAGCTGGGGAGAACCCACTTCGTTCCCGAAGGATCCGGACAACTCCACCTTTGAGTTCCTCAAACCCGGAGAAGTGTGGAGGTTTACGGGTACTGCAATGCAGCGCATGTCTAGACTTGTGGTTCAAAGGGTACTGAAGGCGACTGCCTGAGAGTGCTCGGCCTTTGTGCTCAAGGCCAGGAGTAATATGGAAGGTGCAGAGGGCGGTAAGGAATGAAATTTGATGCGAGAAGTGATAGAGAAATGGCCAAGGTATGAGAATGAGAAAGAAAGGGGACGCTGTCGACCCGAGGGCGACGGCCCGACGGCGACGGCTCCTGTATGTGCCCTGATGAGAGTTCTTGAGGAAGTATATGGTTTTGATTCAACAGGAGAGTTTGCTCTCCTGTGCCAGATTGATATTAGTTATTTTCCGGGCCGGTAACACTCGTTACTGACGGTTTTTCTATATATATGTAGGTGAGGAATGCGAGCGATGAAAGCTGTCGGGACTGCGGAGGAGCAGCACGGAACCGCGCACACATGTACCTGCCGCGTGTAACGTATGTATAATGATGGTGTGTTATTGTTATGTAAATGATAATTTTGATGTGTTTGCTTGAATGAATTACTTGTTATGAAACGAACTGATAAATATGAATGAGTAGGGAGCCTTGGAGTTCAGACTCGGCTCGGGTAAAAACGAATGAGATAATGATTTAATGTCAATGTAGATTGGTATGTGTTATCGTATTTTCATAAAATATTTATATACCCTTGTTGTGGACAGGTTGGCCCCTATTGCACTTTTAGGGAAACTCTGTCCGTTTTTCCGTAGTAGCATATATTTTCTTTTGGTTTCTCATTTGTTGTTTTGTCTTGTTTTTGCTTGTACATCATAGCATGCATGTAGGACCGCGTTAGAATCCAATCGTTCCCATGCATGCATTTCATATTTGCATCTCCATCTTGAGACGCCGAGAGTAGATCCGGGTCGGCTTAACCGAATCTAGTAGATTGGCGCCTCTTCATCCGATGTC